>VZRS01015177.1:413130-468239 GCA_013398055.1 Ifrita kowaldi
TTTTTTTTTGAGATATTAAAAAGGAAACAACTTGAGGAATGAGACCTGTGAGCTGCCTAATGTGATGTACTCTCCCAGGAATACATTTCTCATTTTGGGAAGCTGTACTAATATAAGAATTTGGCATCTGTAGTTCTATTCTGAGGCTCTAAAATTCACAAACACATCTTAATCCAGGCCCATCTCTTACTCAGTTTCTATTGTTTTAAGTTTCTTGCATAAGATTCAGTCAATTGAATGCCCAGGAAAATCAACAGTTACGCATACAGTTATTTGTTCATTAAATGTGCTACTCAGTGGCTGGAGTTTTGTTGTCTGCTTTTTGGGCTGATATTTTAGCCCTGATGTACTACATAGCTCAGTTTTGTCTTACCAGGATGTTATGATTTTGAATTTAACCCAAGAAACAAAAAACCAGGCTCCAGTAGTTCCAGCATAGGACTAGTAGCAAGGCCTGCTTAATTCCAGGCTGCAGTGCAGGTGTTACCATGGTAACTTCTTAAATGTCAAAGTACTGTGTGGGTGTGATGCCTATTGATTTTTGCCTTTTTTCTTTCGTATATTCTCTGCATTCTTTACACATATGTTCGTAACTCTATAGTCTATTTTTTTCCTTTATCTTTTTTTTTTCCCCAAGACTCCCAAAATCCATCCAGGACCATCCAAAATCCCTCCAGGACCCCCCGACACACTCTCAATCCCCCCCAAACTCCCCCATGATGCTCCAACCACAATTTCCAATATTTATAAAAAGTTTGGGAAAGTGATACTGGGGGGAATCCCAGGAATTTGGGGGTTGCAGGGTGGGATTTGGGGATACCAGTGGCCTTGGGGCGCTGGGAACCCCATTTTAGTCCCCCTTGACCTGGAGGACCCCCTCCCCCAAGAACTCCCCCAAAAACTAAATTCTGAAAAGGAAGGGGAGGGTGATATGGAGGAATTTTGGGGGGTCTCCAGGGATTTAGGGGTCCTGGGGCCTCAGGGCGGGGTGGGGACCCTACTTCTGTCTCCTTTGACCTTGAAGAACTTGGCCATGCTGTAGAAATATTTCTGGTTGGCCTCGGCCACTTTCTTCTCAGCTGCCTACGGGTTCACAATCTCCAACCCCTGCAGGGGGGTGAAGGCCATGCTCGAGGCCGTGCCCGAGCTGCGATCCCAGATTGTGGATTTGCCCCCGTAGATGACACTCAGCTTCTGCAGGGTCCTCTGCAGGGTCTTGCTGATCTGGGCCTTGGTGGCCTCGTTGACCTGGGTCTGGCGCATGTGGCCACTGCCTGTCTTGCCCAGGTGGCCCAGGCTGAACCCGAGGTCCTCCTGGTAGGCGTCCTCCTCGATCTCCCCGAAGCTCATCCTGTTGGCCTGTTTGCAGATCTCCGTCAGCCCCAAGCGCTCCTTCATCTTCCGGTACCGCCGGCCCCCCCACTTCTTCCTCTGCCCGTCCAGCGGTGCCGGCAGCGCCTTCACCTGCTTGACCGGGGGGGCTCCTGCCACTTGTCAAACTTACGCTCAATCTCCTCCTTCAGCTCGTAGCCCACCTTCCCGTCCTGGCTCTCATGGAAGCTGTCCACCCTGGCCGCCAATGTGCACTTGGCTGCCACGAGCCGCGCTGCTTTTCTCCTCAAATCTGGCGGCAGGGACTGCAAGATGTCGCTGTGGTAGATGAAGCCGGTGTGGGGCAGCACGGACGTGGAGGAGAAGCCGGACAGCGTCCGGCGCTGGGCGCCCAGCAGGAGGATGTTGCAGGCCGGCAGCTTGGACAGCGGGGTCAGGCCTCCTGCCATCCCCATGATCTTGGCGGCTGTGGAGGCCCCGCGGATGAGGGAGAGGTTGGGGGTGATGAAGGGCACGCGGGACTCCACGTACCCGTAGATGCGCAGCTCAGCCCCGCTCAGCACCAGGGCCATGTTGTACGCGTCCTCGATCCTGCCCAGCTCCTCCACCAACAGCTGCTGCCCCTGCGTGGTGGAGGCCGTCACACTGACCACCATGATGGTGGTGTTGGTCAGGATCTGCTGCATGTTTGCTGTTCTTGCATTTATCCAGGGAATTCCCCAGTTCCTTGACAGTTCAGATGTAATCCAGGGTGTTGGCCACCAGCGACTCCAGCTCCGGGAACCGTTCGGAGTATTTGTCCCGGATGAACTTGTGGATGATGTTGAGCTCATTCTCAGTCTCCACTGTGAGGTTGTTGGCGTCCATGATCACCCAGTACTCAGGGGCAGCCTCTACCGGCCCCAAAACTTTGGCCGCCTTGGGTTGTTTCCTGATGTATTCCTCGATTTTCTGCATGATCTCGGTAAATGCCTTGGACCCCCAGAGCTTGGCGATGCTCTGCACGGACTCCACGGCCTTGGGTGGCTCTGGCTCCTCCCGCATATCCTCGATCGGGGACTCTTTCACCCCCTCAGAGCCTTTGGCCTCGTCCTCCTCCCCTGCTGCCTCCTCCAGGTCTGCCAGCAGCTCGTCCACCAGAGACATGGCTGAACTGGGAGCACTCCCGCTCCCACCGTTCCTGCCGCAGCCTCGCTGTGTCACTTGTGTCAGGAAAATCCACGAACGCCAGAGGTTTATGTCCAAAAATGAGGCAGAGGAGTCCTGCAACTTAATTCGAATAACGGGAGAGAGTCCACCAGGCACATGCCCACAGGGTTTTCTCTCTCTGGGTTTCGGAGGGCGCAGCCTCGTTTTATCCTAAACTCCCGGCCGCATGTTGCCCTCTTCCTTCCCCCATTGGCTGAGGTACTGGTGTTGGAGATGATAGGTAATTTAAAATGTTTTTAATGTAACTTCAGTCAGTTTTCACAGAATCACAGAATGAACTAGGTTGGAAAAGACGTTTGATACCATTAAGTCCAACCAATGTTCGCCTTTGCCCCGGGGGAAGGACATTTAAGTTTCTTTCCAGGGCATTGTTCTACCAGGTGAAGGCCTGATGAGTTTATCAGTCTCCACAGACTGGGAGTAGCACAGAAGATGCACAAAAGATAACAGCCATCAACGGCCATTAACAGACTATCAATTCCAGACATCACCCCAGCATGGTCAGAGACACCTGGTCTGGGAAAGGAGAGATAAGAATGAAGACCTAATCAGCATCGGAGGCAAAAGCATCTGTAACCAGTGGGAAACCAAATACTAAGAACTACATTGGAGCTTGGAACCAATGAACATGGAATCAATGAATCTCTACGGGTTTTGACTGCATAAAATTTGTGAAAAATCAGGTAAAATTCATGTGGCATGGAATGATTTTTCTCTGCACACCCGGGCTCCATATGGATGAAATTATTTCTGTTGCACGTCCTGTCCAGAACAACATCCTGTCCGGAATACAGTAATGCCGTGATTCTCTAACACTGAAAATGTTGTTGGATGGTTTTTGTTTTTCCCGCAGTTTCGGTGACACTAGGAAGGTACAGCCTTCCCGAAAAGCCTACCACATATTCCCCCCTTGAACCTATTATTTTACCCCAAAGTTCAGAACTTCGGGCTTGTGCAGACCCTTGTCTTTTTCAGGAATGAAAGTATCTGGGCTCTGTAAGGAACCTGCTGCCCAAATGCAGTACAGACGTTAAGACCCGTTTCAAAGATGTTAACGCCTGTACCCTCACGCATCAAATTGTTTGTAAAGACATTAGCTTTCCTCTCACTTCCGACTGCATCACCATTTGTGCTCCAAATAGGTGTTTTCTGTCAATTATGCTAATTTTACTAAGCTTGTAAAACTGTATGCACCCCTTTGGGGGATTGGCTTTTGCGGACATTTCTCCATAACTGCCCCTGGAGGCCTCCAATGAAGACCAGCTTTTATATTACCTCCTTTATTAATATTATCTCGAAAGTGTGTGTTGTTTCATTTCCAGGTTGAAAAAGGCATCAGGTGCAGAAACGTTCCCAGCAGAGTCCTGGGACACACTTAGTCCGTTTGAGATACAGGCTCTGAGATGCATCACAGCCGGGCATCTTACTGAAAGCCAGGGGAATTAGGAGCTAAATGAGCTTTTGAAAAGTTAATTCATGAATAACACATTTTCTGAGTAGCTAATGCAAGTGGATTGAATAGTATGTGTAAGGGTGGCATGATTGGCCCTTAAATAAAACAGCAGCGGGGAAAGGAAGGATTTATAGCCATGAACCAAGGGTTTCATTGTCCAATAGCCTCTGTATTCCAAATTATTCCTTGAAGACCTTCTGAAGGCGGCTGTTGAGGGAAGGATGAATGTTTCCAAACTTGTGCTGTGCAACAGATTCGTAGGCTGCCTCAGCTGACTTCCAGTTAGTTCTCGCTGTGGTCTCAAGCAGACTTGGCACAGGATATGGATGGCTGATAGGAAAAGGCAGCACATCTGTCTTCTGCTGACTTTAACCCTTGAAGCTGTTTGTTTTTGGTGGAATATGAGACCCCTGGCACATCAAATCTGTGTTTGCTTTCCCAGAACACAGGAAAGCTGGCTCCCTGGCAACTGTTATGGTTTCATTAAGATCTGAGATTTTTATGGGGCAGAACATTTTGTGCCGGTTTCGCTGCCACTTGACACCCTGGTGATGGGACTGAGAAAGTCCTGACCTGTTTGTGTGTACGTATCTCCTGTCCTAAACGGGGATTGCAAGGATTATTTCCTTCAATATGGTAACTGGCTACTAAGAAACACCTTTCAAAAGGAGCACTGTTGTAAACATTCCCACACACCTTCTCAAATGCTCTGTCCATGAAGCTCTCTGAAGGTTCTCTCTAAAGCAGGCAGAGCTGGTGTTGGAATAACACCCAGGCTTTTCCCTTGTCCTTTAAGGCAATTTACTGTAGTCTCCTTCCTAAACAGAGGTCAGACCAAGTGCAATCCACAAAAGGATTATTAATGACACCTGCCAGGACAGAGCAGAAGAAGAGAACAAAGGAGACAAAAGGCCACGAAGTCCCCTCACATGAACTTGTCAGGCCCATGAATGAAACAGCTCAGCCTCCTGACACATCTCTGACCAAATGTTATGTTTTCAGTTGTTCCAGCTTTCTTGAATGGCTGCACAATGCAGTCACCATAGAGAAAACCTCTTTCTGGATACCCAGAGGGCCCATAAAATGTTATCCACAAATCACAGGGTACCTCTGCGGACCTCATGGGAGATGGTTTATAGGACTTTTGGCTCATGAGCTCATCAGGTGAAGAGTTGGAGGACTGGAGGTGGCTGCCACCCACTGTTTGCTGGTCATTCTCTGACCCTTCATCTTCACCCTAAAGACTTTTTGGCTCGAGTTCCAGATCTGGTTGCAAGTGATACAAATTCTGAAACAAAGAATATGAAATGATGCATAGTGTCCTTCAGGTACTGATACCTTTTTACTGTAGGTAAGAGCAGGTTATAGAAGGGAAGGAGATTTAAGGTTAAATGCCTTATGCGTGTTTTGGCAAAATATTCAAGCATTGCTGCTCCTTTATTAATTAGTATCTGAGTTCTCTGTAATAGTTATGTGTTTGTTATTTCAAGTGTCAGTTCACAGATGGGGTTAGTTTGCATTCATTCTCATGGTTGCTCTGTGTCATAATTTTCATTTATAGGAACAATTCAGTTATATTTCATTCAGTTATAGGAACAAACTTGTTTGAACATTCCTAGTTAAGTGTAAAAAAATATTTTCCCATGAGTATCATCTTTTTGGCAAACACTTATGTGAAAAGGAACTGCTGTGGAAACTGTTGTGTGTGCTTGGGAAGAATTTACTTTGAAATCCCTTCATATTGCTGAAAAAGAATTTCAGTATCAGTCATTGCACAGAAGGTCTGTGGAAATACAAACTGCACCCAACTGTCTGTGATATTGATAAATATCACAGTAGTGCTATTACTACATTTTCCAGAGGATTCTTGGGAGTGAAGCTAAAGTTAAGGACCATCTTTTTCAACAATATCTGGGGAAACTTCATGACCTATTTGAACAACTAGGGTGTGCTTCTTGATTTTGTATGGGCCAATCACATCTTGTTTCGTGAGGATTTAGTAACTGAGAAAATTTGATGCTGATTTCCTGGGATGGAAAGAGTTCTGTCAGGTTCAGTCATTATATGCTAATGTTACTAATGTAAGCACTGTCTTAATGACACTGTAAGTGTGTGATACTGTGACTGTAGCAGAAATCTGGTGTGCTTTTGGTTTTGGTTTGTCAGGTAACATTATACTGAGGGAAAGCTGCATTTTTGTCTGGGATCCTGAATGCAGTTTTCCCTGCTTTGTTTTTGATCTGAGGTCTGTAGGAGGTCAGTGGAGATGATGGCTGGGAACAAATGAAAGTGTGCCAGCACAGAAAGCTGCAGTGCTGTAATCGAGCATCTGTTGCTCTAATGTGTGAATGCTTGGCATTCTGGGAGCTGGGACACAGCTTGTTGCTAGCTCCTTCCCAAGGTTATTTCAGAAGCACACAGAGCAGCTGGCAGGGTCTGGGGCAGGTTTAACTCTCTAGTGGCTTCCAAGTGCACGCTGCGTTAAAAGTTAAGTACACATCAAGAAGCAGATTTTATCAGCATAACATTTTTTTTCTTCTGTAACTTATGTTTGACCTCAATACTAAATCCCTTGGTCACCATCTGAATGAATTACACAGTGTGAGACATGCAAAAACAGAAAATAGAAATCTGCAATAGGTTTTGATGGGGTTTGGGGCACTGTTTTTGAAAGGGATTGTTGAGCAGAACTGAGCAAAATAATGAGATGTTTATTGGGAGCTAACATTACAGTATAGCCAGACATTAACTGCCCTGGAAATGACCTGTAGGATGTAAGGAGACAAGCTTTCGTCAGTCACCCAACCAGACAACTGAGGCTACAGCTTGCCATTCTTCCTACAAAAGGCTTACTCCACAACTGCACACTGTCTGCTAGTAAAATGTAGACTGTAACATCTTTTTCTTTTGCATTTGATCTGAACTTTTTAGCTGTTTGATAAACTCTGTATCAGACTTGGTACAGTGAAATAATAGCAGGAGAAAGTACCATTCATATGGGAAATGAAGTTCCACTGCTACTTAATATGCTATTAGACCTATTTTGTTCCTCTACAATCCAAATGTGGTTGTAGGATTAGTTGTTGAAAAGCTACAATGTGAAGTCATGGAGACAGATAAGTAAGTCAAGTGAAATACAAAAATGAATAGTGACAGCACTTTTCATGGCTTCTTAAGACCTTACACTTCTCAGCACCTTTGAAACTTGAAACTGATCACTCTTATAAAACATGCTTTGAAAATAGTTACAGTATGTACTCATCAGGTAATGGTGCTTCATTTCCATGAATGTACATGGAGTTCATCATTGAATGCTTGCTATTCTTGAGCTATCACAAAAATATTTTTTAAATGATTTAAGCAATGAACCATTGCAGTTTTGAAGGATTTTGGGGCATGTATTTTGTTTGTTTTGTTTTGGATTATATTCTAGGACTTAAGATTCAACATACTTTGGATATAATGTTCTTTAACCTCAAAGTACTCAAATTGTATGCTGAAAAACGGTATTGCCCATTTTAGTGGCATGTTTTTATTCAGGTAGAGAAAAATGGAAGAGTGTGGTGAGTCACTAAGGCTGCTTGCTGTGCTTAACAAAGAAGTTACTCATGGATGTTCTCATTTTGTTGCACTTTGACGGCTTGGGATGATCATTATGTCATTAAAAATCTAAAGAGGTGAGCAAATCAAGGTGTCTAGGTGTATGCAGAAGCTAAGAGTCACTGCATAAAAGAGGTGAGGAAATCTTTCAGCACTCTCATGTGCTGGGTACTTTTTATTAGTTGCTTATTACACAGCATCTTCTGCTGCCCAATTTGCTTTGAGGCACAGTTGCCATCTAACTCACAAAAGGCTGTTCATGCTGTTCATCCTTTAATATTGAATATGATCTTATTTCCAATGTGATTTTTTTTTTTTTTAAATCCTTAGATAAGTTTCCTGTCTCCTGATAGTTATCTGTCTGATATGTAGTTTGAGGGAAGGGAATTCATCTTGGCTGGTAATTACAGTAATCAAAACTGATTTTGTCTGTAGGTGTTACATAAACACAACACTGGCCACAGCAGAGCTCAGTTTCCCCATGACCTGGTCCTGTAGGCGTTCCTGCATCTGATGGAAGGCCTTACATCCCACAGTTCTCCATTTCCCTGGTGTCTCTGTTGAAATCTGTGCTGACTGATAAGAAGCATGAGAATAGTGTGGTGCTGCAAATACTTTTGCAGTAGAACTATTTATTTTGCACTTTTTCTGTCTCTAGAAGAGAAAGTTATTTATAGAAGCATCTTATGTTTATTTCATGTCACAAGCTAATTCTCTCATAGGTACCTGTGTTTGACTTGAGACATGAGAACTGGATCCCCACATGAGGAATAAGTTGAAAGTACAAACCAAATTGTTCAGTCATGGCAGGCTATGGATTCTAAACCAGACTGAAACATGGTGGTGGTTCTCTGGTGGTTGATGGAGGTTTGTTCACTGCATTTAAAACTTTTTTTTACTTTTTTTTGCTGCTTTAAGCTCTATTTCTCCCTGTTCTAAAACCTTACAGATTGCCCCCAAGTGTTTTTCTGCGAATAAATTGTAGGTTTTGGAAAAAGAAAAAAAGATGAAACACAGTTTCTGTTATTTTTCATCCTGCCTCTGCCATCATAAGGGAACTATAAGCAAAATACAGATTTTCAGATCACATAGGAATTGTCAGCATGTGTTGTACAGCATCTCCTGTAATGACCAACTCTACTTTGTCCTTCCATTTTTTCTCAGGGAGTCTCAGTCTACCTTGGCAGACTGAAACCCATTAGGTACATGTGCGATATGTAAACATTTTGTTTTGATATTCTTCCATAAACTCAGAACTAAAAGAAATGCTGAGTTATTGACAAGTCTCAGAAGAAATTCCTGTGTTGACTTAATGCCATGCTCAGTGATACAGAAATTTTTCCAGTGTACTTTGCGTGAAATTGTGTACTGGATTTCTTTCTGTATGAATATGACAGAAAAAAAGAGGTTTTGTTTGCTAAAGGTCAGATTATATAAAAAAGATGCACTGTTTTGGGGGGATTCTGCTTGCACATGTGCACTTTTACTGGGTCAGATGTGGGTGGCCTGCACTGATAAAATCAAATATCTGAGTAGGCTGCTTGTGGACTGCTCAGTAAACAGCTCAAGTACTGTGTCCAGAAGTGCCTTAAAACACAGTCATGTAGTATTTTTGGCTCAGTGTATTGCAAAATCTTTGGTACTTTCTCTACAATAATCTGTTTGCCCCAGCCACACTGTTAAATCTCTGTAGCATTATTGGAAAAAAGTCTCTCTGGTAACACTGAAAGTAATTTATTCTCTCTTGATCAACTTTTCCTTTCATCTTGTGTATGGAAACCCCTTAAAGGGCTAGCATGGGCCAGATTACCAGGATATTAATGCAGTGCTCTCCTCTACAATAGCCTTCAAGGTATTTGCTTCACTGACATTTTTTCCCTCTCCCCGTTCCCTGCATGCACACAGGACGTTGCAAACAACAGGCAGCTCTATTTTCAGACACTGAAAAGTTCCACAGTTTGCACATCTTTTTTTCATGGTTGATGTGATGATAACTGGATGGTTTCAGGATAGATCAAAATACAGGTAACTTGGTAAGCACCTTTTTTAGTGAGGGAGGAGAGTACAAAGATGGTGTTTCAGGAAACTGTGAGAACAGCTGGAATTACTTTTATATGTATTGGGCATGTCTCTTCTGTTTTTTTTTTTTTTTTTTGCTTTGGCTTCNTTTGTTTTGGCTTCGTGGGTTGTTCTTTGTTTGGAGGATTTTTGTGGTTTTATTTGTTGCTGTTGGTTGTCTGATTTCAGGCACATGGATTTTATAAAGCAGGCTGAAATTTGGCTTTGAGCTTTGTATTTGACAAGCTGCTCCTCTACAGTGATATTAACACATTGGTGATGAAAGGAAGCATAAATTTTCCTTCCTGGTATATCAGCCCAGTACATTGGACTACCAAGTTAAGTATTCCAAAAATTAACTCAAGAGCTCACCTCCTTTTACTCCTACCTATAATTGAGATGTTTGATTATCAAGTGTTACCACAAAGCTGAACTGAAATACTCATATACAGTCAGTGAAGAACAGTCTTGCTGGGTCTTTCACTGCATGCTTCCTTGCCACGACTTTTTTGGGGGGGATATTCTGTCTGTGACAGGCAGGTGTGAGACTAGGTGTAAAGTTTGATGAAGAGATTTGAAGCCACTGGTGGGAAGCCACTTGAGCCTTTGTTGAGTGTCTTTCCCTTTGGGCCTGGTCTCTCTGCAGCCTTGCAGGTGCTGCAGTTATTTGCCCTTCTTCCGGCTGAAGATGGAGGGCTCAATTTCATTTGTTTGCACAGCTCTGAATGGTGACGCATTCTGCTTCCAGTGGTGGTAGAAGCAGAAAGTTGAGACTGGGAACCAAGTTTGGTGTTCCAGTAGTGTGAACCATGTGACAGAAGAAAACAGGCACACTTTGTGTCTATTTAGTGGCACCAGCTGAAATCTGTTTTAAACCGATGCGGGTTAAACTGATCCTAAGTGGATTTAGGCACACTGATTTTCAGTGATGATCAAAACTCCCTGTGCCACACAATAGTAAAGCTGGAACAATTTATCTAGGTTTCTTGTTTGTTTTGTCAGCATGTTGTTGGCAGCTGTTCTGGTTTTTCTTTATTTTATAATAGAGCTCATATTCAAGCTGTAACAAACTTGATTTAGTGTGGTTGCTGTCTTTCAACTTTTCTTCTACTTGCAGCCATTCTTAGGCTGCCTCAGAAGCCTGAGTTAACTGTGTCTGTCTGCAGGGAAGGTGCTGTGAGCTTGAACAGGTAGGGGGAGCCTCCAAGAGGCAGGTGAAAAACAAAAATTGAGTTTAAAAAGCTCATGGAAGGCAAAAGTTTGGGCTGAGCCAGTATAAAGCTCTGTCTGGGCCAGGATCACGTTGCAAGGGCTCTGGACACATTTTAGCTTGTAATTTATTGAAGACTTAGAGAGGAAATGGAAGTTTTCTTAAATTTTTGTATTAATAAAAGTGTTTGGAAGATGTATCCTGGAGGTAGCAGCTACCAAGAATTAAAGACTTAAAAACAAAACAAACAAAACAACCCCCAAATTAATTTACCAGTACTTTTAGAATAAAAGCAGTGAAACTAACCTAAAATCCATTCTCTCTCATGCAAAGTTGTCTGAGCCTTAGGTATGACATGGCTTAGTGTCATCCATGGAAATATGTAGGAAGTATACCTGTTTTCATCATTTGGGAAATGGATGTTATCACCCCTGATTTTTCAGATTTCTCGCTCATCAAACACTGAGGCAGGAACCGGGATGAAAATCTAACTTACTGGTTAAAGCAGCAATAACCCTCCCACAGCTGTAATAATAAAGTTCTTTTCTGATTTAAAAGAGCAGCATGTTGAAGCATTAAATTTTCCAGATGAAGAAAATACATTAAAATAAACCAAATTAACTTAGAAGCTTCTGATTTATAGCACCAACGGATACAAAGCTTTAGAAGAGTGTCTTGTTCAGAAGCTTAGAAGTAGAGTATCAGTTTTATTGTGGGAAACTGTTTCTTTGTAAAACTGAAAAGACACATTCCTTACTAGTTTTATAATCTATTTATTTTTCCTGTTATGATTCAGACAAATCAAAGGTTAAAAAGTCAGCATTTAATATTTGACAATCTGTGACTCAGCTCAATTAAAAAAAATCATACATTCAATGAGAAATAGCACTCTAGACTGCCTTTATTACACCACAGAAGTCTTAAGAACTGTTGGTTTTCTTCATGCACACACATGACAACTTATCAGCTGGTATTTACTGTGCTTTCCTTCCAGGGCTTACTGCCCTTCCTGTGGGTACCAAGCAAGAGGGCTCAGATTAACTTTTCCCACAAAAAAAAGGAGTTGTGGGGCAGTAAGGTCAGCTGAACTGCTTGGAAGGAGGAGTGTTGTCAGTCTTTTACTAAGTAAATGTGTCTTTAAACTTTACCACCTTCACAAAGAGTTCCATAGGAAATGTACAGCTAATGTACTGACTAATGGTATTTAGCTGCTATTGCTCTCTGAAGAAATTTCCTGATTTATTTCCCTCTGCAATCAGTTTCTCCATTGTACTTTTTAGTCGCATATCTGATTGCTTCGAATGAAACAGTAATCATATTTTCTTCCATTTACTATGAAGAGTTGATAGTATTTTGTGAGCATGTAACTTAGTATTTCCCCATCCCTTTATTTCTGTGCATGTGCTACAATAAAAAAACCCAACAAAAATTATATATATTAAATGTAAATATATTTCATGTGCTGGATTCCCTGGCATGCAAACTTCTGTGTAATGGAAATAGGGTTAAATATTTGCTTTAGTAAAGGACATCTGTGTAGCTGCATGTGTTTTATAAGCAAACCTATTCAATTCCATTGACGTGCTGCAGCAGAATTCTCCAGTGTTAAACATTGCTGGCATTTAGCCTGTAGAGGTTCTAGAGGTTTTAATGGGATTTCAGATCCCACTTAAATGTAATTTTTTTAGAATGTCAAAGTAATGCGCAATTTTAAAATCTAAAAATGATAGTTAGGACCCAAAATACCAGTTTTCATTTCAAAAAGGGTTTACACCTCTGAGCTGTACTGGTCATTTCTTATATTCCATTTGTAGAGGTAAAATGACTACATTAAAAGTCTAATGAAAAAACTTTGATACATTTCAGTTGTGTAAAGGTAAAGTGACTCCAGTAATTGGAAAACAGAATATAAATATTCTACCTAGTTTGTGATGAGTCCAAGTTAACATCTTAACTATTGAAAACTCAGTGTCATTTAATGACAGCGATGCACACTTGCAAAGTCTGCCCCCCCTATTAGAAATAATGTAGTAGTGCTCTTCACATCCTTTCTAAGGTGTTTCAGAAACTGAGAAGACTCTGGGATCACAGGATAGCTCAGGTTGCAGAGTAGTATCTAGTCTAACTATAGTTCAGATTTTTCCCTGGATTAAGTAGAGCATGAATATTGTCCCATATTGGCATACCCAGAGAACATTCCTGAGTTGTGTGCCTCAGTACCTGAGGGTGGTGTGGTTAGGAGGTGCAGGAGAAGTTTTTCTGGAGTAGAAATGCAAATTTTGGGCCTGTTGCCAGCTTTATTTGTGACCCTTTGTCTTCTGCACTCTGCTCTTTCTGTTCTTATACCTGGAGAGTGCTCTGCTTGTCTGTGCTCAGCTGGATGTCTGATGTGGTGCAGATGCCTGAAAGTCAATTTTGTAGAAGAGTTTAACTGAGAAAGGGGTTAAGGAGGGGCTGCTCGAGTTTTTGCCTGAGTTAGGTCAGCTGTCCCACATTTGGGAGCACAAGCTCCAGCCAAGGGGAGCTTCTTGTGCAGTCAGAATAAAAAGTCTTTTTTTGCTACCTTCCCACTCTGATAAACTGAAGTAGCTCTGACTGAACTTAATTCTTGGATCTTGCTCATATGCCTCTGTAGTTTGGCTCAGTCAAGACTGCCCTTGCTGAAACAGTTCATGATTTAAGCTCCAGATACTGCAGTAAAAAGAAAAACAACTGAACAAGCGAGTGATGGATCCTGAGATGAGATCATTGGGCAAGATAATGAACAACTCCTTTCAGAGATGAAATACTACTGTAATTCCAGCAATGTTCTGGTTATCAGAGTTGAGTTACTATTGCCTTGGAGGTTTTGTAATCAGCCTGCTGGAGTGCAGCCTCAGTGCAGCCTCCTGTCTGCTAAAACACTCCAGTTAAGTGACTGTCTTGGTGTAGTTATGCTCCTTTATCAGATGTTTGCATTCACTGTAGGCAGAGATGTAAGAGGGCAGCCTTCTGTGAGGGGATAATCACAACAGGACAGGCAAGTCAGCATTCATAGAGAAGACCAGCAAATGTGGAAGGGTGAAAAACAGACTCCCATGAGTCTGAGTGGCGGTGCAGGACATCAGCTTTGTTGTCTGTCTCTGGACCTGCTCCAGAACCTCAGTTTTCCTTCCTGAACTGAGAGGCCCAGAACTGGACACAGCACTGGAGGTGTGGCCTCACCTATGCCCAGTACAGGGGGACAATCCCTGCCCTGGTCCTGCTGGCCACACTGTTTCTGAAACAGGCCAGGGTGCCGTTGCCCATCTTGGCCACCTGGGCACACTCTGGATCATGGTCAGCTGCTGTCAGCCAGCACCCCCTGGTCCTTTTCCACTGGACCACTTTCCAGCCACTCATCCCTCAGACTGTGGTGCTGCCTGGAGTTGTTGTGACCCAACTGCAACCCGGCACTTGGTCTTGTGGAACCTCGTGCTGTTGGCCTCAGCCCATTGATACAGCCTGTCCAGATCCCTCTGCAAAGCCTTCCTACCCTCCAGTAGATCAACACTCCAACCCAGCTTGGTATCATCTGCAAATCTGCTAATGGTAGACTCAATCCCCTCACCCAGATCATCATTAAAGATATTAAACAGGACAAGAAACACTGGGCACCTCTCTGGTCTTGTGCAATCTGTTGAAGCTGCAGGTTCATCAGTGAAAATCTGTGAGCCTGTGCTTGAACTGTTCATTTTTCCTCACCTAAAGAACCAGTGCTTTACACACCTTGTTTTGTGCTTGTACTTTGGTGTTGGGGATGCTGTAACTGCAGCCCTTGCTAAATCTAAAGTAGCAATCATTTTCTGTGTATGTGGTGAAGTAAGACTGAAAAAGTCAGTCTACTAATCTAGAAAAGGCTGAAGAAAAAAAGGTTATTCTCAAATTATTCTAACTTGTGAAGCTGCAGCTTTGTCTGTATGCTTTGGATGAAGGACAAACAGTAGTTGGTGGGGCCAGACCAGGCCTGTAACAGAGTCATGGAATATCTCAGGTTGGAAGGGTCCCATAAGGATCATCAAGTCCAATTCCCTGCTCTTCGCAGGACTATTTAAAACTAGACCATATGACTAAGAGCATCATCCAGACACTCCTTGAACTCTGTCAGGCTTGGTGCCATGACCACTTCTCTGGGGTGCCTGTTCCACTGACCACTCACTCTCTCACTGGGCCACTCTCTCAGAATCTTTTCCTGATGTCCAGTCTGAACTCCCAGGATGCAGGCTTGATGAATGTTTGAGCAAAACAACTGTTAAGATGTACATTTGACCTAATTAAAAATACTCCTGTGGGTAGCAAACATACCTGCTGGATCTCAGAAATTTGTCTAGCTATATTTGTTCATGTCCGTTTTGTCTTCACCAAATATTGTCAGTTGCTGTATTTTCTTTTAAAACAAGCTTATTGGTAAATATTTCCTCTCTGATGAAATAGTTTAGTGATGACTGGATGTTGCTTAGTTATTCTGCTCAGTATGCCTCACCAAACATGTTTCAGCTCTACGTTGTTTCCGCTGTATTCTACTGTTAATATAATTCTTGTGCAAGATGGTATTTTTTTCACCAGCAATTTGCTGACCCTTTTTCCAGTATCTCCTAATTTTTCTCATAGACCGTACTTCAGAGACTGCAGGAAATTCCTAATTATGGTTAGACATAGCATGGAGTAAATCATTAGAAGCTTCCAGAGTCAGCTCAGACGGTTTTCAGCCATGCTGTGAAACTTTTTCTACATTTTCAGGCTCCAATTTTTCAGCCAGTTACTTATGCTTGCTTTATTATGCAGATTTAATCTGAAGATTAGCATGAATGCAAGAACACTGATGGATTTCTGCAACAGGGGTGGGACAAGTAATTTTGAATACAGTAAGAAGTGAGCAGTTCAGGTATCCATGATGCAGGTCTACCTAAAGCCATTTGCTTGTGTGAATACCAGTCTTAGTGAGGCACTCTGTAAAGGATAAATCAGAAGAAAACAATTCAATGTACTTCAGTGAATTCTAATATCTGCATTTTACTACATCCTTTCAGAACTGTGGATGATCTGGCCTCCAGCTTGCTGATGCACAAAGGTACTACTAATTACTGGGGTAATAAATGTCAGTGTGTTGTTGTGAGCTAGCGAGGCTTTCAGAAGGAATGTTTGAACTGTAGGTTCTTCTAAAAAGCTTTGGTTTGCCCTTCTCTTTCTTTAAAGCTGAGGTAAACCTTTACCTCTTTGGAGACACTGATATGAAGCAGATTCAGGCTGTGGCTCTGATGTTGGTGTTTTGTTAGTTTTCTAACAGTGAAAATTGCAGTAGAGATAATACTCAATATGGGTGAAAAGAGGATTTCCAGAATTTTACACAGAAGATCATTGAATGCTGCTTTTGCAGAGCACAGCTTAAGATGCGTTTTGGAGTCCTGCTCTCTTTGTGTGAGTTTCCTGGTCTGTCTGACCCTTCTGAAGTCACTCAGCTCAAAATGGCCAGCGGATGGATTCTGTTGGTTAAGTCAAGCAGATGAATGGCACTACTGCATTCATACATGTGCCAGCAGCTCAGCTGAACTACCAGGCATCAGTATCAACTCTTAAGAGCAGAGCTCTGGAGGTGCTCTGTGTGATTGTGCTCATGGAGGGAGGTTTTTGTGCTGTAGAAGTGGATCATAAAAAATTATAAGTGACAGCCAGTAGAGAAACTTGGTTATTGCAGAGGCCCTGTGCAAGGCTGAGTAATGCTGAATAACACTGGTGAAATATTGCTGCTGATACAAACAAGAGGCCTGGAGGCTGATCTTGCAGATACTTGTCTGTATATTGTTTTTAATACAAAGAAGTAATTTATCAACACGAATAGCTTCAAATGTAGCTAGGAGAGCTCTGCAACAAATGGCCCAGAATCCGTGTGTTGATGTGAATGTGTACATGGAGTTTAGCCTAATTAGCAAATACACAGTGTAGCATGTTAGTGCAATTATTGCCTGTAAAGGAAACCACGGCCATTGAATGTTTTTTTCACCATCTGGAAGGTGGGGACATAACTCGTGCTATTGTTTTGCTAATACCTGTGAAAGCTAAGAGCACATAATAAACGAAAAAGATTTTGTGGGAGTTTTGCCAGTGTTTTCTGTTCATTGGAAAATGGTAAAGAAGGAATATGTTTACTTTTTTTTGGTAAGGGACTTCGGGCTGGGGGGAAAATTAGCTGTAATTTTCCATTAAACATTGCTTGAAGTTGCAAGAGGAAAGATAATGAAGAGTCCTAACATCAAGGAATGCCCAGATCACATCATGCAGACAGCAAAGTTCTTAGGTTATTTTAGGTTATAATGGGTTATTAAATCTACATAAAATTATGTTCTAGGTAAACCCCCTAAAATCAGCTGTTGGAGCAGGCTACTGCTGTGTTCCCACTTATAAGGTAATTTCCAGTGTAGGAGTCTGTACTAATTAAACGTGAAAGGTACTGTGCTTTTTAAGGGAGCTTAAATGTGATAGATTAGAGAGACCTCACAGAAGAACTCCATAAGATGGTAATGATGGATCTAGACACATGGAGATGAAGAATAGGTGGAAACACTTTTGATGGGTGTCTGAAATATTAGATCATTGTTGTAAGAAAAAGAAAAGTGGAGAGGAGTGTCTGCTGAAGAAACATTTTCTGCATTCAACAAACAATAATTTGTGTGTCACTCTGAGTATTAGATTTTCATCCTAGCTAAGGCAAACTTTTAAATTGCTGTCAATGCTACCAGAAATATGAATTTTTGGCTCCTCAGTGAAAAGCTGTGTCAAATGTTCTTCCTGACTACAACAGCCATACTTTGGTGCTTGGCAGAACAGAGCTTGTGTACTGTTCCAGTTGCACAGCAGCCTTGGACTCCAAGATCCTGTTTTCATTTTCTCCAAGCAGCACTGGATGTTCAGAGTGAACAAGATGATGAACTCGTTGTCATTGAGTAAATAGACAACCAAATTATGTCCAGAACACAATTGCATTGCTATAAAATATGTTTTTACTTTATTTTAAGAATGGTTTTATACGTGTGCTGCTCTTGCCATGACACAGACAGAAGACAACCTTACCTGAAAGTCTGCATGATGCAGTGAGTTGCTTAAACCACTTTAGAGTAAGGGCAGAACTGCTGTGCAGAGCAGTGTTTTAGCATGTGGCACAAAATGTATGTATTGTCTTTACAGTTTCTGTTGTAAGCATTTTGCTTGTTTGTACATTGTCCCAGGGTGGCACGTGGCTAAGAGAACAATATATCTGTCTAGGAAATAACTGCTTCCTACTTCCCAAAGCCCAAAAGCAGAAAAATGAAGTTTTTACCGAAAAATCATGGCTGCATTTGTATTGGTTTTTAAGCTGACTTTTCAGTGTGTCTGTAGCAAAAGAATACACTGCCTGTGTTTACACGGGGGCTATAGCATTCAGGAGGAATGCTGAGCTCTCAGGTTGTATGAATGAGTAATGTCTTGCAACAGTTGCCCTTGACAGCCTTACACTTTCTTATGTGGATTTACAATCATCTAATATTTGCACACCTCCTTTCAACACTTAAACCATCAGCCTCTCTTTAGTCACCATAAATCTAGGGCTATTCTTTCAGGAGAAAGTTCACCCCAAGTGATTTCAATGACCTGAAATGCTAAGTGAAATGGCGGCACTGTTAATGACAGGGACATTTCTTAGTTCATCACCAGCTCTGTCATAAGAGAACATTTGTATTCTTATTTGGCCAATGAGAGTCCCATTATAGCAATTTCCAGATAGAAGAGACCTGAATGCTGAAGCTCAGCTTTAATTAAGTGTGCTACATCTAGCTCAGCTTCTCTAACAGGCTTAGATGAAGAAATACCAAATAATTAAAGGGATAAGGTAGAGTAATGACTAGGAGTTGTAACAAAGAACCAAGTCTGGTTTCTTTTAATCATAAAATGTTTTTCTTTTTTTGTGTGTGGACTTGAATGTTTCAGCCCTTGTGGCTCACTCCCTCAGCTGAAGAAATAAATGGTTATAACACTCCTGAAAAGGTGAAAAATAGTTGACAGCAACCAAACAAGACCTATTATTTTTCTGGATGTTGCTACAGAGGAAAACACGAAATTGTGATGGGTATGGATGAATTTTTGAAAGATTAGCACTTAGATGGTTGCTGCAAAGACAATTACAGTTACTGTGGGTTTGATCACAAAGAAATCTGGAAATTTGTTAAGGTTCTGTGACAATGCAAATTTTGGTAATTTGTTACCACAACATTTTCATACTGTAGTTTTCACATTCACTCGTTCATAGTGCAGTTGAAAACAATAAAAAAAAGTCAAACAAAAAGCTCCAAATGAATATTATTTGTAGCTAAAAGCATCATTGAAACGCTACAATTCCTGAGAATTTAGAAACCATGTAGCAACGCCACGATTTGATTCAGACATTTGCAGACTCTGGACAGTGGACCACTTCCAATCTTTCCTCTTTGTTATCCAAATTTTAATTTCATGCTTTGTAAAGTTGCTGTGAGATGCTAATTATTACCTTGTGGTCAGCTTTGGGCCAGCTCCCGCAGTGCTGTGGTCCCAATGGTTTGCAGGAGCATAAAACATACTCTAGTGCTTTTTTTTCCATCAAATTAAGTTCTTGCAAGGAACACAGCTTCATGCTAGTGCTCCCACTGTATTACTGTATTCTTAGCAAAAAATTCCTGAAGGAAAGTCACACTTCAAAGAAGCTGGGCCGGGGGAGATGAAATACAGATGCTATTGTAGGGCAAGATTCCACTGAAAAAAAAGGGAGAACACCACCATCAAGAGAAGTTCAGCAGCATGGATTCAGCCTTTCTCTTATTTTTCCATTCTCCTGGTAGTGAAATAATTGCAGTAGCTATTTAAATATGTACTATGTCTTTCTCTCATGTCCTGAGGAAATTGGAGGAGGGTAAGAAACAGAGAGGGATAGTCCAGGGGAAAATGAACAATGGAATAGCACAGAAGGAAGTCACTG
The DNA here is from genome assembly GCA_013398055.1 of Ifrita kowaldi. Taxonomy (NCBI): domain Eukaryota; kingdom Metazoa; phylum Chordata; class Aves; order Passeriformes; family Cinclosomatidae; genus Ifrita; species Ifrita kowaldi. The sequence continues at coordinate 432,994 of VZRS01015177.1, forward strand.
TCTACTTAATTTCATTCTGCTGCAAACTGTTGAGGGCTTTATAGTTTGGCAACAACGACAGAGCTGTCATCAGTCTCCACTATGAAAACTTAGATTTGTGCTTTAACTAGTTCACCACTGGCAACATAAACAGGCGGTTGTGATCAAGTCATGTTATGTCTTGTGACAAAGCTGAGGTACACAGAATACTTTGTAAATGTACAAAGAATCATGAAAATACAAAGAAAAGGATCCCAGATGAAAATGAGGACATATGTTTTTATTTGCTTCGAAGCAAATTGTATTTTTTTGCTTTTTTTGACTTTTGCATGTGGGCTGAGTTTAAATGTCCTTCCACATCAGAAATTTGCTCAATTTATGGATATGAAAAACTTAGATATGTGTGGAGCTTGGTGCAACCTATTTCTAATGATAGAAAGGGAAACTCCAGTGTGAGGTTTTGCAGTACCTCGGGCTGTAATTGTCACTGGTGTGTGTTCTCAGTTAATGAGGCATTCAGCACTTTATCACAGAAATGGGAGACTTGTGCACAGTTTGTACCACTGAAATAATTGTCAAACGTGTTCATGCTTGGCAGCTGAATGGTAACTAGTGGTGACCTGCCCTGATGAAGCAAACAGCTGGCTTTGCTTGACAAGCTGGAAAAGAATACATTTTATTTTTGTTACAGGTTCAGAAATATCAATTAAGTGTTGGAAATGTGCTTGAGGCTATGAAATGGCCACTTTGATCCAGGATTCCTTGTTGTTAGGACTTGTTCAAGTGCTGAAGTTTGGTACGGCCCCTTGTGGGAATAGCCTGAATAGAAATAACTGAATTTTAGATAACCACTACTGTTTTCATCAATACACCTGATCATTGAGGCACAGTTTTTTGCTTAGGTCCATTTCAGTGCTCTTGTCCTTCTTGCTTGATCACTGGATTTATTTCACAAGACAGAAATGGTAAAATACCTACAGAAGTGATGTTACAAACTGAAAGCATGAGTTGTATGGAAAAAGGCAGGAACCAACTGCCCTGAATATCTCAGGCTGGCCTGGGAACATTTGGTTTGGTGAAAGGAGGGTGAGAAGAGTTGGGCAATTTTGAGTCTTAGACAAAAATGGTGTGTGATTAAGATTTTGAGAGACTGTAGGTACGTAAGTTGTGTCAATGACTTACGTGGTTTCCTGGGATTGCTGCTTTAATGCAGCAAACTTGTAACTTTAGGAAAGAATAATGGGATCTAGAGAGAATCAGACTGAAGAGAGTTGTGAAGGAAACAACCAAACACTGAAAGGGTCCAGGTGACATTGTAAACCACCAGACCATGTCTGAGTGCTTTATCATGGCACTAAAAGCTCCCCTTTTCTAGTTTAGTTTATATGCTTCATGGAAATTGAAAATGTGGCCTTGAAATACATTCAGAAATCTCTCAGGATTTATTGTCTGATATTACAGTAATGTTTTTTCCCTGGGCTTGACAAACACCTCCAAAAAAACCCAACCCCTCAACCCCCTCAAACCACTGGCGTCTTTCCATCCTGTTCTTGTCAGTGAAATAAAAATCCATTTATTTGACTGGTAAACTGCTAAGTAAAAGTACCCAAAGCAAATCAATCCTTCCTAAAAATTCCAGAAACAAAATGGAATTGGATATTGAATTGTGGCCACTCTGCCCATATTAGGAAATCAATTACAGCTTTTCAGGAGCCACTCTGTTTAAAAGTGAATTAAATTGTTTATTTTTCTATCCAGGTTATCTCTTTCCTGTCCATTGCATTCTGTCACAGTTGCATCTCATTCACCCCATGCTCATAACAAAATGTGTCAAACATCGTCTCATACACAAAATGTTTGGATTTTCCATTAAAAGTGAGCAGTCAGTACAAAATAGAGTAAATGCTTGCCTTCAGCCCACAAAGCATATAAATATTTATTATTTGACAATAATATTCACAAAAGCAACTCACAGAATTACTGACTTCTCAGCCTGTGCCATCAAGGGGCACCCACAAAATCCTTGTAAAATGAGACTGTGGACTAAAATTCTGTAACAGTGTATGGGAAGGTAAAGAACTGGTGAGTTTGCCTCATGATCTGGTAAAGTTTTCCTGTGGACTGCTCCTGGTAATGTGAGTGCTAATGGCTGTCTTTTCAACTTTGAGTGACAAAGGTAAAGCAAGGACAAAAAGCTCTTCCCTCACTCTGCTAACAAGATTTTCATACTCTGTGATGTCACTGTGGTTTGCTTTGCTTTTTCTTCCCCAGAAAATGTCCAACTGATTAATGTAATTACATTTTACTAAAATCAACTGTGATTCACTCATATTAGATTTTTGCTTTGCTACTTCATCATATCAAGCCAAAGCTTATCATCCACCCTCTCAGTTATTCTCTTTAACAGTCCTGTGTTTCTTATCCTGGTGAAGACACACGTTCAGTGTAATTAATAGAAAAGTTTCCTGGTACGGAGAAAGGTCTGCAGGTGGTGTGCAAGAGCATTTAACCTTTGAGTTCATTGGAGACAGGGTGATGGATAAAGTGACTTAAAATATTTGTAAAAACAGTATTAAAGCAGCAACAGTGCAGTCCAGTTTGGCAGGAGATACCAGCCCTATCTAGCAGTACATACCTGATAGAGCAGTTGTAAAATGATCCTGCTTTTTCCTCTAAACCCTGATTTGTGTTGTGGATATCCATTTCCTCTTTGGGAGCCCCTTCCTATGTCCCTGTTGCCAGTATCATTTTAATAATCAGGGTGTTGCTGCAGGTAGATGCCCCCAGATAGGTCAGTGAAGCACTGGTGTATTTTAGTAGGTTTTTTATTGCCCTGCTGCAGTATACAGCTGGTCTGGTGTTCACAGGCTTTGAAGAAGTTTAGTTACTCAGTCCACTTCTCATTTGCTCTTTTGAGACTGTTTACCCCACATAGTGGGACCAATACTGGCTACTTTTTACTTCACTTTTCCAGGCCATCTACATAGCACCAAATATGGATAAAAAATGAGTTCTCTCTGATTTTTATGGTCTGGGTAAAAGTTGGCAAGGCATTATTTATTTGTGCTCCATACAGTTACTTGAAGATGCGTTTCCTGATCTGTCAAGATGGGGTTCACAGTCCAAATTCCTCCTTACTTTGCTTCCAGTGCAATGAGTGGGTGACTTCATCCTGTTTCCCTGCAGCAGAAAATACAGAAAATAAAATCCTGTGCCAGAATCTTTGTGAACTAAGCCTGGGTATCCTGCAGTCACGTTATGTGTATAAGGTTTTTGTTGCTTCCTAATGGAAGCACAACATGATGGGCATTGTAGCAACAGAGAGTCATTGTCCTGGAGAGCTTAAGTTGAAACAGATGTGGTAGAAGTGGGGGAGGAAGAAGAAAGACACAGAATAGCAGCATGGGTTTCCCAGATTCACTTGGCTGGCAGAAACTTGGACTAGAACTCAAATCTCAAGGCCCCTAGCTCATTGCTTTTTTTGGGCTGGATCCTACTCTCTGTTTATACCACTCATGACATCTGTCTCATTTTTGAGACTTGCCAGGTAGGTTGAAGAAAAGAAGTTAACGGGACACTGCCACTGCAGTATCTGTAAGTTCCCAAAACCAGAATTACAATTTTTTTTGATGGGAGGGAAGTAACAGTGTTTTTTTGTTTTGGGATTCTTTTTTTAACATCCAGTTTTGCTGAAATATTCCAGTTACAGGATTGACTGCGCATGACTTGTATGTCAGCATCAAGTAGGAATGGTCTTACAGTCTGGGATGCATTTTCCTACTCTGAATTTTTCAGCTCTGTTATCATGTTAGCAGTGCAGCAACTCGCTGGGAGCGGTGGGGAAGCCAGTCACAAGAGTATTGCACTTTCTGTTGCTTCTGGTCCCCAAGGTCTGGCAAGCAGGAAGGCTCGGGTTGCTACAAAGCCCTGGTCTGTGTTTGACAGCTTGATTCTGGCTGAGAGCTGGCAAGGGTTTTAGCAGCCTCTCTGAAAGGGATTTGAATCCCACTGTGGGCTGAATGGTAGATGCAGTGTGATCTGGTTCCACAGAAAGTTTCGTTCCTTGTGTAACCAATTACATTTTCTTCCTGCTCCACAGTCTGTATTGTTTGATCACAATTAGATGGGTAATGGGGACTTGGGTGGGCAAGGGGAGCTTGTGTGAAATAGAGCTCAGTATTATCATCACACAGATCCTCTGTCACTTACAGGGAGAAGGTTGTCTCTTTTTTTTTTTTTTGGTCTGATGGCAAAAGTTTTACCTCAGAGTCAGAGATTCACAAAATACAATAAATTCCAGTGAGGTTGTGACATCCTAGTCTGCAGCAGGGAGAAAAGTGACTTACCAGCAAAAAGAATTAAAAAGAGGAGAAGCTTTTAACTTGTTAGTGCTTGGAACTTCCCATGAAAGGCTTTGTGGAGATGAAGCAAATGATGCTATTCCTCTATCAGCCATTGTTTGCATGGCAAATGCTCCTTGCAGGTCTCCTTCAAAGTGGAGAAATTCTGTTTGTTTGCTGCTGCCTAAAAGTCTTTCAGAACTGCTTCTCCCTAAATGGAGATAAACAGATCTCTAGTAGCTAAGACAGAGGGTTGGAAGAGACATACGAGGTTGCAGAGGTGGTCAGGCACATAAGGAAAGGAAACCTGAAGGTACTTTCTGAAATGTAATTTCTGTTTACTGTTATTTATCTGGTTGTTTAGTCTCACTTGCTAGCGGTTGGGATTTAGCATGCATTCTTGTCCCTTAGTTTCTGGTCCCCCATACCTGATAAAGACAGTGATGCACAGTGTGAGGCAGGTGTGAATCACTGGGAGCCTCTGCCAGATCACTCCCTTGTTTTTCAGCATTTGCTGCAGAGTCTAAATGCTGGAATTGTGTATTGGCTTAGGAATGCTCCTGTCTTCAAAGAGTTAAAGGTGTCGGCTTCCCTCACAATGAGAAAAACTGCATGACCAAGGCCTTCTGGGAGCAGCTGTGAGCTTCTTAATTTTGGAGATACCAGGTGTGATCTCAGTTTTGCCATTTTTGGATCCAGATGTCTGCCACAGGAACCTTCTTCCACAGCACTGAAGAAGCTGGGGAGCAGCTAGTGTTGACTGTTGTAGCTTGCTTGTGAGGGGCAAACAATCAGCTCTATGCTTGCAGTATATACTGCCAAAATGACATTAAATGAAAAAGAAAAAAAAACCAACAACCCAATATAACCTGTATGCCAGGTCCTTTACATATGTATCTAATACAAAATTCACCAGCTCTGGTTAAATTGCATGATGAAATAGTGGGGTCAAAAAATGAGGGGTCTGTATGTCATCTGTCCTGGATTATACTGCATGAAGTCGTAAACCCTGCTGTTTTTGTGACTTTAAACTATTATTCTGAGTACTTAAGGAAGGGAAGCATTTTTTCTTCTAGAAGTAATAGCCTTAAATACCTCGTTGTTACAAGAAGTGACCCGTTTTGTTCCTGTGGCTGCTTGCCTAGAGGAGGAGGTCATTTGCCATGACACTTTGATAAGATCTCTGGAATTAAAAACTTTGAGTACACAGGTCATCAGGCATACATTAGGTTCTGGAAAATCCTCGTAAAACTAAATGAGGCATGTGGAGATGAGTGCAGCAGCCTTTATTGCCACAATTAGGTATCCAATTATGTTGCTTCATTTGACTCTCTGATTTCATGTAGCCCCTGCTCACAGAATCACCTCCACTCACTGCATCTATTTTGTGTCGTGTTGAGGAAATTGTGACAGGGGCTTAAGATAGACCTCTGTGGCAAGCAGAATATAGATGCTTTAAAACATTCAAATGTAAAAATCCTGTTCTTGTTGGCAGGGTTATTCTTGGGTAAAAGGTCTTGATGAAGAGGGAAATATCCATAGGGAGCTCGAAAGGGAAAAAGAACAAATGACAATGGTATTGCAAGAGAAGCCCAAGAGCTAGTTGAGGTTTTTTTCTGCTGAAAGGTTTTTATTAAGCACCTGGAAGGCATAAAATACATCTCAGAAGTACTCTGAGTCAATTGACTAGCCTTGAAAACAGCTTGTATGTGGGAGAAGAATGGACAGCTACTAGAATTGCTTTTATGTATGGGATAGCTGAAAGAGGTTCCTATTTATGCTTGATCCAAAGGGCGTACGCTGAGTGGCAAATGGCGCTTTTCGACTCCAAAGGTAAAAGCCTTACTTTTGCTATTAAAACCAAGTGGCTCGAGAACTCTCTCTAGTATTTTGAAGTAAACACCACTGTTTGGAAGATGGAAGTCTATCTGTCAGTCATGCCTCAGGATGCATCCAAAAGAATGGGAGAGAAATGACTTTGGACTGCTGTGTTTTATGTTCATACTTCATCTGTCGCTAGAACTATCTGCTACTTGAATCACCTGTTGGAATTTGAAGGCTTATTTCGGAGATCCTCAGGCTTTCCTTACCTATAGCTCCTGTGAAATGCATGATGAGGAATGGCAAACACTGCTGCAGCTTTGAGTGCTCAGCTTCCCAGTGCTCCAGGGGTAACCAAGCTTACCACGAAGACGTGATGAAACTAGTTGGGATCAGCAATCCACAAATATGAATGGGATTGCATCTTATCTTTCCTGATGAGACACATCTCATCTTTTGGCTTTACTCTGCTGGTTTAAATTTGCCCCATACAAGGGACACAGTAAGACCAGATTTGCAGTACCGCAAAATAATGTATCATGCATTAAAGATGAAGTGCAGCAAGAACTGCTAGTGAGGCTTGGAAAGCAAACAGCCCACTAGCAAAAGGCATCTGAACTGCAACAATTTGAACTTTTATTTCAGTTTCTTCTAGTCAGGACCACAATGGAAGGGAAGCAGTAGATAACCAAGTCCATGTGATCCATATTTTGGTGAAGCACTGAACAATTCTTAACCATTTTTTCCCCTGGATGCCTAACTAGTCTAACTGCAGAGATATGCCTTAATACATGTTTCAAAGAAGTCCAGACATTTACTGATATCACAAATAAAATAAAACTTTAAAAAGGAAAATGAAAGAAAGCAACAGCAGCTGTAATAAAAGCATTTTCAGTGCTAGGGTAATAAGAATGCATTCATGACATTAACAGAAAGATGGTGAGTCTCCTGGAAGGATTTTAAGGAAATAAATATTGTGCACTGCAGATGCCAATCAGTAATATTAACACATCATGATATCTTAGTCAATGGCACACTGACAGGGTAAGCTATTCAGAGGGGTAGGAAATGATAATTTATCCAGAAACATTTGTTGCAGTAGTGAGATGCTGGATGTTATCAGCCCCTGGTGCAGCCTACTTGCATCTGTCCTTGAAGGAAGTGGTGATGGATATTCCAGGATCACACCTGAATTACTGCAGAACATAGATATTGCAAGCAACATCCTGCAAGAAAATAGCCTGTGGATTTACCAAAGGACTGAGGTTCCCCTGACACACAATCTGCTGGTGATAGGAGGTCCAGATTTTGTGCAAGTACCATATATTCGAGACACCCAGTCCATGACAATTGCTATCATGATGATGCAGTAATGCTAGAAAGGATACTGGCACCTGGAAGAATGTCTGAGAAAAGATGAAATTTCCACAATCTGGGAAAAGGTATGCTCCATTTGTAAAGCATTCTGCAAGTCCTGACTGTAGCAGGTTTGACACAGTAACTTTACTGGATGAATTCAAGGTATGTTAGTGCTCCTTTTTGATGCACTCTTCAAAATAATCCTTTGGTAATACGGACCAGAGTAATTTGTTTCTGCTTACTTTTGCTCACTAATGAAAGCTGACCCAAGAGATCTATTTGTGAGTTTTTTACTGCCTTATCCAAGCCTTCAAGAGCAAAATTTCTAATTTGCCCCTGGTGACTAAGCCTGTTGTCTTGTGCAGGACAGTGTTTTGTGGGTAAATTGTGTAACAATCACCTTTAGTTTTTGCTCGCTTGTTTTCTTGTTGTGGTCATGTTCATCTTACCTTTGTTGTCCTTTGCACCTTAAATGATGTAGTTCATGCAGTGGGGCTTGTCACTTCAGAGCTTAAGCCCAAGAGGTTGGGACTGACCTCTGGGAATCTGCATTGGGGTTAAACATGGGTTTTGTTAGATCACTCCTCCTCACATGCCACCAGGGTAAAATACAATGCAATGGTTGTGCTGGTTTGCTCAACTAAAAAAATACAGACATTTCTTAGGGCAAGTTGTTTAAGACACTGACTTCCTACCCCTCTGTGCTTGTTCTTTACTGATCTAATGCAGCAATGACTGACTCAGAGGGTGATGTCTGGCTGTGGATGTCAGCAGAACATGTCTTTGCTGTGATAGATATGGACTTGAGCATTTTTAAAGAGACACAAATTGTGCCTTGTGCAATAACTGTACCTGTACATTTGCTGTAAAGGCTTTTTGTTACAAGAAAGCATAGGAAGGAGAACATGGTCCCCTGAGGAGGATGTGCTCTGTCGTGTTTTCATATTTCTCCTCAGAGATCAGCCTTGACAGGTGAATGAGTGTCCTCCGCACAGGGTGTGCAGAGAGCTTGTCAGAAATCATGGGAATGGCAAAGCACAGACACAGTGGCACTTAATTTCATTGCTTATGGTTTTCTGAATTCTTCACCTGCTGGCTTAACTGTTACATTCATCACATTTGATGCACTTATTCCAGGTATTGTGTATTATTCCAGGTTCCATGTGGGCTGCTGCCTTTCCCTTGTAAATTTACTGCTGCTTTATGGGGTGGCTGTTTCTGTTTTCCCATCCAGCTTATTGAGAGGCCATGTAAACCAGAGCTCCTGTTTACTGTTGATGAGGAACATTCACTTCTTAGTGACTTGAAAAGATTGCTTGGCCGGTGGTGAACTCCTCTGAGCTCTTAGGGCTTGTTTTTTTCCCCTACTGCTTACTTTCTACTGCTTTTTTCCTACAGGTTTTCTATTGCAGCTGCTGCTATGTTGCTTATGAAAGTGAAGTTGCCCAGAGTCTACATCTTTGAGTGAAAAGTGAGACTATGCACTTAAACACATTAGAGTTAACATGAACATAACTCTAATATTAAGTTCTGCTTGCATTCTTGTGTATACACATTTTAAGTGTATCACCAAAAATTAACACTGACATCCAGTATTCCCGGCTTTGCTAACTTCATCTTGGTTGCTCCAGCTGCTAAATAGACAACTGAGGAGTTTTCTGTAATGTATTGCAGAATATAAGTGTAGATGTTAATTTTTAAGGGGAAGAAATCTTCTTTTGCAATGTCAGTGTTCCCAAGAGGTACAGGCTCAAAACCGTTTATTTCCATGTGAATCTCAGCTTCTAGGAAGATCCCATTATTTGGATTTTTTTAACTTACTTAAAAAAATCCCAACATTATTTTTGCATGGCTACCAAGTAGTCTGCAAAATGCCCATTGTCACATTTGGAAGAAAACACGTTGTATTTCTTTATTTGAGGGTTCTACTCTCTGTATAGAAAGGAACAGAAGCAAAACTTTCTGTTCTAAACTGTCCTGTGCAAACAGGATTCAGAATTCGCTGGTTTGAGCTGTGACCTATAACAGTAAATCAAGATTCACTGCTGAAATGACTACATTAGGAAGGGGATTATTTTTTTTTTTTACTTCTTCCTAAAAGGGATGGCAGCAGGTAAGGATACACATGTTTGTGTTCTGTGCTTCTGACCAAAGACACAAGGTCAGTTACCTTCTGCCTGTCCTGTGAGTCCAAAAGAAATCTGCTTTATAGCTGGGAAAGAATAGTATGTTTATGCTAGTAAGAGCTAATTCCAAAGTAATCTTGGAGCAATGCTGGAAGATGTTTAGGAAATCAAAGCCAAGTGGTGTAATCTAATCTGAGATCCTTGGCAACAGCCTTGTGAAAGAGTCAAGTCTTGAAGTCAGTGAGTGCTTTAACAAAAACATTAGTTTTAAAGCCTTGTGTTGATGTTCCTGATGTTGGTTGTCTTGTTTCTACATTTCTGCATGGATCCGTCACACTTTATCATCACTTTATCTATTGAAGCTGTATTCTGTGCCTTCTAATGTTTTCTCAGCTCTAAGGCATTAGTATAATTTGAAGTGTATATTACATTACTATCTTTTACTCAGTCAGGACACAGTGGAAGCAGCTTCCTTCTTTGTGTCCAGAATAACCTTGTTTTGTTTTTCATAATAATTTTAGTACAACTCTAGACTCAACAATCTGAACTTGAAGGAAGTAGACCAGATAAAATTGTTTGGACTCTTATAAGAGGAGGAGAAATTCTCTGCTGAATACTGACATCCAACCTAAACACAAGGTTACTCTGAGCACTTGCACAGAAAGGAAGAGGGAAGTGATGAAAAACCTTTTCTTTAAAAACTATTATCACAATTTTGTGTGATTTGATGTATGGCACACACATCTTAGGAGTCCTGCATTAGTCCAGTTATCTAGACTGGAAAACAGAACATGTAGCTAGGAATTACGGTATTGAGTGCAACTGTTGTATGTGAGGTTCAGTTGCCAAGCACAGGGATGGAGCAAGTTATAAGGCAGGGAAAAGCAGAAAAATCAAAAAACTGGTAAGCAACATTTTGCTGCAATTGGTAGAAGTGGATATGTAACTGGCAAAATGCCCATGGGTTATTTGAGATAAAATGATTCCCAGCTGGACAGCTAGATTTTTGATAGATTTGAAGACACAGAAATTATTCAAACATTCTTGATGACTTTGTGTAGAAGTTTCCTGCATGTGGAAGGAGGAACTTAACGCTTTTCAAACCATTTTCAGATGTGTCAGTTTTTGGCCCTGTCTCTGAGCACTTGCATGCCTGTGCTTTATGGCTGTTAGTGTAAGCAGCTTTACTCCTTTGTGAAACATCTTGCAGAATCTGTCCCTAGGGAAACAGTAAAGATTTAAGGCACTTTTCTGGGTGCTATCTCTTAATTCTGAGTATGGCTTGTCCTTTTCTTGCTGGGGACTAAAGATACAGGAGTATATTTATTCAGTGAGCCGTAGTTGTGTTTTCTAACCTGTGGCCTTAAATTTTGATGACACTTGCTATTTGAAATTCCAGTTCTTTCCTTATTGTCAGCTGTACTATTGGATAAACAAAGGAAATAGTGGTAAGCCAGTACTCAGAAATATCCAACAAAAGTTAAAACACTAGTGTTAAAAAATACACTGCCTCTCCCAAAATAATCCAGGCACTGGGGGGATATGACAGATTTCGTCTATGAGTGAGTTCATGATAAGGTGAATTGATTTCCATGAAACTGAGAATGAGAAATGACTGTCCAGCTTGTTCTATTGAAGAACATAGGCAGGGAGAATAGGATGAGAAGATATTTCTTGAAACATAAGTGAATTTAGTACAGTCTTCTCTGTTGGTTTTTGACAACAGAATCCGCAGGGGCAGCAGACGCCTTCTGGGTTTAGTTACATTGGAAAAAAAGTGGTGTTTTTTCCTGCTTGCTTAGACTTTTGCCCACTTTGCTCACCAGACTGCAGAGATGTTTGCAGAGAAGTTGTGTTCCAAAGACTGCATATATGTATGTTTATGTGTACACTTCCCACTCAGAACATATTTTCCCAGGGCAGGGGGATTACCTTTGGAACTGCTTGCACTTGGCAAAGGGTATTCCATGCCTGAGCAGGGCCAAACTGTCTGTGGCAAATGCAGATTTTCTCCTTCCTGTTTGATTGTTTGGTAAAGTGTTTCTAGTTTTTGTCATTAAATGTTCTGGGAAAAAAAAAAGTGTTGATCTTCCAGAGGCAAAGATTCGAGATCTTAGTTCCCTGCCATGCAAAGGTCAAGTCTTTGAAGTGTCTCAGTCTTAGGTTTGGTATCTAAGGAGTTAGATAGGAGAAGTTTTGACATGAGCTGGTACCTACTGGCACCAAAACAGGCTTTTCTTTGCCTTAATTGTGCATTGCACGGAGTTGGATAGGCTATTTCCAGTTATAGGCCTGCTCCTACTGGCTTTTTCCTAACGTAGCTAATGAATGACTGGATATTGATGATGCATGTGTAAAAAACACAACTCAGGCTGAAGGATTTCAATGCTCATAAAGCTGCAAATATGAACTGTTCTATGGTCTAAAGCTCAACTTCAGCAAGGTATCAGCTAGCAAACCATAAACAGAGAGGAAGAACAGGAGCAAGTGACCACCCATAAGCAAAGTAAGGAAGGAAATCTGAAAGGGTCTCCTCATTGTTATTGTTTGTAATTTTGTGCTGATAGCCAGATTTCACATGTGCAGTTGTTCAAGGACGTGAGTGGTTTTGCAGCTTAGCTTTGGAAAGCACCTGCGTTGTGGGCACAAGGCTGTGAGCTGCCTGTTGTGCGCGAGCAGGTCTGGCACAGGACCAGGGGGTCTGTGTTTACCCAGTGCCGCAGCCAGCAGTTCCAGTTTGCCCTGCAGCTTGCTTCCTGTGTGTCTCTGTGCTTAGGAAGTACATTATGCCACTCTCCTTTCTCTACGGTAGCTGGAAATTTCCCTGGGGTTACTTCTCTCTAAAGAGAACAGCACAGTAACAGAACAGTAATTTCCTATGATTTAAACAAGAGGTCTTGTGTCTTAACATGACTGTTGTTCAGATAAAGGCACAGAACTGCAGAGACAAAACTTACAGGAGTGGCTGGGTTAAATTTTTTTTATGATGTCGATAACTGTGATGCATAAAGTGAGGCTCCCAAATGTACAGGCCCCTCACCAGAGCAGGCATGGTCCTTGATGGTGGAAGGCTTTCCAGCCCATTAAAAATGTTTTTTCTAGTGTGTCATTCTGGCTGTTCTCCCTGTGAGCCTGAATTTGGCAGCCAAGCAAACTGAAGGCTAGCATAGGTATCCTGCTGTGCATGTGTTTAATTCTGTCCTCCTCACCATCTAAAGTTTGTGCACGTTTATTTTCTCTTCCTGAGCAGCCATGTATGATACACCCTGTTTACTCTTAAATTACACTGGCACAGAGTCAGCAAGACTCAGTGGTTTCTTCAAACTGGTATGGCTCCTGGGAGAAGCTGAATTTTGGTGGGGTGCAGCACGCTGTTCCAGATGCTGAGGACCTCTGTTGGCCAAATCACTCCATTTGGCAGGGAGATCATAGGAATGAGTTTGCTCTGCCTCCTCCTTGCTTTATCTCTGTGGATTTCTTTTCCAGAGGCAGGAGCAGGGACCAGCCCTGATGCTTAATGGCTTGCTTAGTTCTCTTTTCTGGCTGGTTATCTCACGAAAAGCTGGGAAGCTGAGGAAAGTGCCTTGGGTATTCCCCTTCATAAACGTACTGATATCTGGGCTGACTGCTGCAGGCTCCAACCCTTCCTGCAGCATTAGTGAGAGGCAGAGTTCAGAGGTTTGATTCAGTATGGATAACCAGGTACCTGAATTATTTCGTTTCTTTTAAAAGTAGATGCTTTTCCAGTGCAGTGGTATCCCATTTATCACTGCTGCAAGCTATGACATGTCACCTGCTACACTACGTAAATATTCTTCAGACCTCATCTACTGAAAAACCTCTTAAATCTGAGGAATAAATCAGAAAACTGACTGCTTTCAGGAGGTTGCACCTATTATTCTGGTACTGGGGATTTTTTAGTGCTTTCGCACTGGGTGGAGCTGGAACCAGCAAACACAGAATTGTGAGAAATGGGTCATGGGAGGGAAGTCGGTGGGAGTGTGTCTAGATCTGTCCAAGCTGCGCTCATCAGATGCTGAGATTCTCATGCAAAACATTTTTCTAGCTTCTACAGATCTTCCAGCTTCAGTCATTAGAGGAACACCACGTGCCTGGTATGTGTAGCTGAAAATGTGCAGGATTTTGTTGTCAGTGTGTACAGTAGGCTGAACCCGCTTGGGCTTCAAAATGCCACGTTGTGCCATCTTCAACTATAATTATTAGTAATTTTTTTCTTACGCTCATTGTGGTATCGTATTAGAAACTGCTTTTTGTCTCATGACGGGGTTCTGAAAGAAGAAACACAGCATCTAGGATTTTCCGAGAGAGGCTGTTTCCACCGAAAACCAATACCGTGGTGTGGTGGAAGGGAGGACGGAGGGTTACACGTCATTCACTGCCTGCTCTGAGCATGGGGAAAAGCAGAGTGCATTCTCATGCTTCCTCAGTCACCCGGGAGCAGGCATCACTCCTGCCATCCAGGGAGCGGACAGCAGCTCCCGAAACCCAATCACGGCTGCAGTTTCCATCCTAATTCCCCGAAATCTGCTGTGCACTTGAGTCAGAACTGGGCCTTTGGACACTCGTTTTGGGGGCCCACGGATGGGTAAAATCCTGAGTCCTTCATAAAGAGAGCAAAGCCGTGCTAAGTTGCAGAGGTGCTGTTGGAAGTGGATGAGTTGGGGCTGCTCGGAGTGTGTTCGGTCGACTAAAGCTGCATCACAGGCACAAAGGAGAAAGGAGAGGGGGCGGCAAAACTCTGCGTAGGCTCTCGGGCTGTCTGTGTGTCCCCTTGGAGCGTGGCAGGCTTAGGGACAGCAGGGAGCCCGGGACGGCTCCCGGCGGGCGTCCCAGCACTGGCATTCCCAGACCATCTGGGAAGGCAGGCGCGTTCCTCCAGCAGCGGAGCCTGCGGCGCGCCCCGGCGCTGCCAGCTGCCCGTGAAACCCGAAACCCGGGGGCTGGCCCTGCGAGGCCGCCGCAGCCCCTCGGCCGGCACACACAACACATCGCACATTATCCATCACCCTCGCACNCGCCGCCGCGTGTATGGGGGAGCCGGGCGGCCCTGCGTGAGGGCGGCCGGAGCCCGGTGCGGGGCAGCGCCGCAGCCAGCGCCGGGTGAGTAGCGCCGGGGCCGCCGCTGCCTGGGGACACAGCCCCGGGGGCTCTGCCGGACGGGTCCCTGCTGCCGGCCGGGGAGCGGTGGCAGCAGCTGTGTGTGTGTGTGAGAGACAGCTGTTCTTGTCTGCTCTGTGTGTGTGTGTAGGCATCTTTCAGCGTTCTTCTGGGCTGTTATTGCCTAGCAATGCTAAATACTTCCTAACAGGGTCTGTTTTTGTTGGTTTCACGGGTACAGGCTGAGTGTGTGTCATCTGACTACTTGTTGACTTGAATGTAAGTCAAAGCCCTTTGTGCTTTCTGCGGTCTGGGGTTTGTGATGGTTGTCTTAAAATCTTCCTCCTTCTGTGTAAGTATCTGTAGCAGGCTTTGAGAAATAAGGTCCTCACTGGGACAGATTTTGCAATGAGGACTTTGATCGTAATCACAAAAGAGTTAGGGAATCTTCCATGGGTTTTTATAGCCAGTGAGTGGATTTCTTTTTAACATAAGGGAGTAATTGTCTTCTCTTTTTCCATCACTGGGAAGGAAATTGGAGGTAGTATTTGTCTGTATCTTTCTTTGCAGTAGTATGCATGCATGTTGTCAGTTTGGGAGTCGTCGTCTTCCAACAGGGTGGAAAGTATTAAATAATTTATGTTTGATGATGTTAGAAAAATTTTTGCAATAGATGACTGGAAGTAAACAGCAGGGGTTTTTTTTAGGTAGGTACCTTTGTCGTGAATAGGTAGAAATAAGAAAACAAATTTCCGGTGTAGCAGAGTGACTTCATAACACAGAACTTACCTAATATTAATCTGCATTCTGTTTGTCTGCGTTGAGTAGCATGGTTGCTGGGAGAGGATGATGATAACTCTTAGATGAGCAGGTATTAAGATGCTGTTAAGTTCTTGTGTTGCACAGTAGTTCTGTACCTAGGAGGTAACAGACAGTAACTTCTGTACATTCAAGGGAAAAGGATTTCCCATGAGGTAAGAATTAAGGGAGTGGGACTGAGCAGTACAAGGAGCAAAGCATCTTGTCCCAGCTAAAAATCATTTAACTGGCATCTCATAGTCACAGAAAGCAAGCAGAGGTAGAGAGAAGGAAGGATTGAGAGTCAAGTGCCTGTTCCCAGTCCCATGAAATTTTCATGTTGTGGCAGGTTTTGTTATTGCAAAAGGCATCTTTTAGTACGTGACAGTGACTTAACATTAAAAATAAATGTGCTTAAGCTTGTTTCTTTGTGCATGGTATCTAAACTTATTAGACTGCCTCTTTGATTGTTGTCCTGCCCCATAGCTGCTTTTTTCTTCTCCTGTTCTTTACCTGACTTTCAGTCTTTAATGAAACTAAGTTTAACTAACTAGGGTGCCCATCCCAAAAATACCAAATCAAATAAAAAAAACCCCCCATCAAACAGCATGGTAATTAAGTAACTAATATAAAGCCATGTAGAAAATGCAACTGAAAGAATGATTCTGTGTGGAAGGCATGACTACTTTGCACTGTAAGGCGGTGTGCTGCTGGACTCAAGTGAGAGGGAGGCTGTAGGTTGTTCCTTTGACATGTGCCTCTCCTGTGTTTGCAGACTGGTGCATGAAGATCACTTCTATTAGTGGCTCTATAACTAGGTTCATTTTTCTGAAGATGGAGTTTAGAAAGACAGAAATTAAGATCCCTTTAAGAAATGGCCCAGGTAATAGTTCGAAGTCCTGATAAGGTCATGTCTTCAGAAGCCAGAATCAAAACCCCCTGTGAGCTCCTTGTGCAGCTGTAGCACACAAGCATCTCTTGCTGCTTGATTCAATATCTTGGTGGGGTTTTTTTTAAACTTACCAGGTGGAAGAAAAAAAAAGGAGTTGAAACTCATGGTTGGTAGTTTGAAGTGATTTGCATCTGCTAGCTTTAACTGTCTTCTGTGTAGACTCTTTTATGTTTATTGTGGTCTGATGGCCTTTGGAAGTATGTTTCATTCCTGGAGCTATTAAGTGGTTTTCTCTATATTGGACCAAGGGAATGCTTGATATGATTTTTATTTTAAAATAGTCTTCTGGAACAGAGTGTGACATTTCATCGTATAGGGGTGGCATTTGTGTTGTACAGTTTTTAGGGTGAATGTATGTTAGCTTTCAGCCAGGGAGAAAAACATAAGGTTGCCTTCTCTTGGTGTTCTAAAGTGAGAAAAACATGGCAGGAGAGTATCTGGTACAGTTCCAAGTCTGGAACTTGGCTTTCTGTTATGTTGAAGACTCCAGGTGAGGTGAGTGGCTGATAGTGTTGGATGATAAGGAAACACACAGCTTTTAATGAAATTTGCTACTCCACTGCCAATCTTGGGAGAGATAGAAACTTAAAAAGGCAATAGAGACCAAATTTCCAGCTTAGATTCTCTTCCTTCATGTAAGACTGCAGAAAGTGCTGGTGGTAGGATTTAGCGTGTTAATTTCTATTCCTATGCTAAAGTAAGGATTTCAAGTTAGAATTATTTTTTTATAGTTGTTGCCTGCATTTTTTAAGAAAAATCTTGATTAGGTTGCACTTTTTTATTGAAAGGACTCGAAAATATATGAAAATACCGCGCATCTCAAAGATGGATGTACTTCAGCTTCTTGTACATTTTGTGACTCTTTCCTTCTGCTTCACCATTTTGCCAGTTACATTTGGGTGGTCAAAGTGGGTATGGTAAGGACTGGAGTAAAGCTGTAAATTGATTTTGTTTATAATTGATTATGAATCCAAACTAAACCATAATGGTCCTTGATGAGCTTCCATTATAAACTAGATCATTTAGTCGTGAAGAATACCCTGTTTTGCCAACAAAGTTATTTGATAGACTCTCCAATATATTCATTTGGTATAATTATCATCAGTCAGCTTTACTGTGTGTTTTTGACTACCAGCTTTGTTAGCTCTAATTCTTACTAGCTCTTTGTATGTTTAATAGCCTTCTGTATCCAAATTTCTGTTTTCTTTAGAGTTACTATTTTATTCTTTACCTTCTCTTTTTAAAAGCGGAAAATACAGTTACTTCATTTCTTAATTTTCTTCTCCCTTTCTCTATTTCAACATTTTTTAAAATGGTTTCCAGAGAAGATGCTCTCAGGTACTGTCGTGAGTTCTTCCCAACTTGGGCACCTGCTGAACAAGGAGACACAGACTGGTGCACAAGACAGAGGGGCAGACGGCTGACTGTCAGTGGCCTTTCCTCTTCGTAATTAGCAGCTTCTTTGGTATTTGTCACCTGCACAACTTTTCGGTCATGATCTTTTTTTTTTCTTCTTCATTTTTCTTCCAAGTCGTTGGTTACACTGTGAAATAAGATAGTCGCTTGGAGACTGGAAACCACCTGCAGTGTGGTGCTTTTTTTTTTTTGTTTACGGTCATGGTCTTTGACTTATCTGTTAAATGTTTGAATTAATTTTGTCTGCTTGGCTCAGCTCTAGTTTCATTGGGCTTTTCTAATGAAAATGTCATGCATCATCAAGCCAGAGGTCTTGAAGGAACACACGAGCTCATTGCTTTTAACTTTAGCAAACTTCTGTTGTTTACTGTTGTACGTGTTAGTTTGGAGGGGCTTTCATGCTCCATTGCTCAATGAGACAAACCTCAGCAACACATGTTGAATTCCTTGGCAATGTGTATAGTTTCTTGTCATGAAATACCTTTCATTTTCTTATGTTGGGTTTTGTGTAATGGCAATTATGATTAGTAGCTTTTTAGCAAAGACATTTTTCATGGGTGTTACTTCCAAGAAGTAGTTGGTGTGTTCCCATGGTTCTTTTCGCACATTTACCTTTGCCTTTAGAACAGCAATTTGTTAAAAAAGAAAAGAAAGTAGCACTTAAATTTTAACTGGACTGGTATTCTTGGCCTATCAGATTGAACAATCATGGAGTGTTAGTAAAACCCTGCAATTTGCCTCCTTGCAAAACAGGGAAGTAGCTCAAAATAAGGAAATAGCCAACACGTTTTGGCCCAGACCACACTAACCAAAGAAAAAGCATGTTTGGTTCTCCCGGTTAGTGATACCTAGAGGGATCTTACTGCCTCCCAGGTACAGGCAGAGTGCTCCTGCAGTAGGCAGAGAAAGTAGCCTTCCAGTTAATCCTTGCTCCGTTGAGTCGACCTCAGCTATGGTGACAGCATCCTGGATTTTCCATAAACTGCCTTTCTAGCTGTATCTTTGACCTCCCCCAGTACCACATGCTGTGCTGTGAGAAGAAAAATGTGAAGGAGGATAGAGGTGACATCAGGGGAGGAAGGTTCTAGTAATTGGCAGCTGAAGCTGGAAAAGGTCTTACAAAGGGTGAAAAGAATGGTGAAGGACAGCCCAGCTTCTGTGCAAGAAACAGTGCAGCAGGAAGGAACTTTTCAGCCTGGAGATGAGATGGCTGAGAAAACTTCACTAACAAGTGTCAGGAAAAGGATAAGCAGAGGCTACTACTTCTTCCCTTATTTTTCAGTACAGGAATCCCAGGGTGTGTCCAGGAGTGATGGTGGCAGGCTCAAAACAAATGGAAGGAGGTAACAGTGTGCACAAGATGTAAGTAGGGTGTAATTAAGATGTGTAAGTACTTGCAGTGTACGGGTTGGTAAAAGGAAAACCCAGTTTTAAGGGGTAACTAGCTAAAAGTATTGCTGCTTGCTTGTCTTAGTTATCCTGCTTGTCTCTGGGATTCTACTTCAGTCACAGTTGGAGATGGGATGCTGGGCTGGATGGGCTCTTTCTGTCCCGTTGTAACCATCCATTTGTTCAGTTTGGACCCTCTTTTGTTTTAATATTACTTATATGAGGGGGAAAAATATCTGATACTCTGTTTGTGGCTTGATGGAAAGGAGCTGAATGGCCACAGCAGATCACGAAGGCCTGCTTTCTTCGGCTAGGAATGTGTGGATACAAGGAAGGATAAGAGCTACTGCTGCAAAGCAAGTTGTCATCTTTAAAAAGAAAAAGCAAAAAGATTCATCACCACTTTGTTTCCAGGCAGTGCTGCGGGAATGCGTACACATGGTCTTACAGGATGAGTCTTTAGAAAATGAGTAGCAATGGATCACGTGAATTCAAGTGGAACAGAGATCCCCTGAAGCCTGCTGGGGCTTGGTCAAATAGGGCTTTCTCTGTGTACCCAGCTTGACAGCTGAATGTGTAGAGGTGGAAGAAGAAGAAGCTGCTCAAGTGCTGCGGTGCTGCAGCGATCCCAGCGTGCTAAATGACTGTTTAGCAAATGGGAGAGTGCTACAGTCAAGGGTGGCTTAAAGTATGCTTAAGGCCCCTCTTGAGTTTCTTGAGAAAGAAAAACGATGCAGAATCTACAGGCTATTAACTTCGCTTCTCATTCTTCAAATCCTGCTCTGTGGATCAGCTGGATGAGGCGACTTTCCCCCATGGCCATATTGGTTGATAATTCTTTCAGTATTTTGGAGGGGAAAAAAAAGTTTCAGTAAATCCGAAATGAACTGTGCCTTGTACTGTATCTTCAAGATCTTGTTGCTGTGACTTCAGTGACTTTAGTTCAGTTTAGTGACTTTAATTTAGTTGATTATTACTGTAATGGAGTTTTAATCATATTCACCTTACCTACTTGGGCATGGACTGAGAAATAAGAATTGTGCAATTATCAATATATAGCACAGAACATGATAAAACTCATTTTTAATCCTTCCTGTTGGAGCATAACAGATTGCTGTAGTTCAAAGACAAGCATGCAAACACAGACATGCATCTAGCAGATGAATACAGACTTCTGGAAATCTTATTTATTTAATGACATCATTGCCTTATTTCAAAGTGTTGTCTTGGAAAGTGTTCTGAGTAATTTGGGGTCTTAGCGTTGTCGTTAAAGGTGAGATAACGATGAAGGGAAAAGCTGTGCTGTACATTTGCTTACAGTTATAAACTAGCCACCATGGAATTCTGATTGTCCAGAAGCTGGAGCAAGCAGCCTACTTCCTGGATAAGCTTTTTTATGGCAGAGTCTCTAGACAATTCCTTCCAGAGTTTGGGTTTCTGGTTGTTTTCTCTGTGTGTTTGTATGTCTATGGTGGGCTCCTGTTGAGCTCTTGCCTCTTATCTGTGATCGAGATCAAAATTGTGTGTCAGAGGCATGGATAGTCACTGTGGTTATCCACTACTAAGTATTCTTGCAAAACACAAACCCAGAAATCCTGGATGCTAGGAAGAAATCTTTTCTCTGGCAGTTGCAATATTTGTGCAGCTGTTCCCACAGATGTTTCTTCTTTCTTGGCTTTTTTTTTATTTTTAAAATTTCTCCTAAGAAGTAAGCAAACCGAGGCAGAAATGTTAAAGGGCCTGCCTGGAGAAGGAGAGAGAAAATGCAATGCCTTTTAGCTTGGACACAGTGATTTACGTTCTTTCAAAATGACTGTGAATTCTTACTTCGTTTGCAAAGTCCAAAGCCTGCTTACGCTCTGCAGAGCTGAATGGAAGTGTCCTAAAATGGGAGCTTTGCAAATAGGCTTTGAGAGTCAGAATCTGATTGTGGTAATTTGGGATCTTAACAGCATTGCTGGAACCCAAGTGGCCCCAACTTTACTGTCTAATTTGCTCGTTTTGGAGGTGAATAGGAAATGTACTGGTCAGAAATCTTGTTCTGACAGAGCTCTGCCCGTTGGCTAAAAGTGAAATTTTGGAATGAAAACATCGTAGCAAACACCCCCACTCTGGCAATCAGTAACTGATTTCAAGATTGAGGACTAACTCTGTTCGTATGCCAGACACATTTATTCACTGTTTTAAAAAAAGCAACTACAATTCTGTTGTATGGCAGTGGGAAGTCTTGAAGGTGCTACTTTAAATACAGCTCAAGTAAAAATTTTTCAAAAGTCAATAAATTAATTGGCGTGTAAAACATTATTAACATTTGATGCATGATGGTGAAACCCCATCTCCTAGGAGAATACAGGGCTCAAACTGGAGTCAATTAACCTCATCCTCCAGAAATGTTTAATAAATGATATTTAGGAAAATGCACATTTGCATAAATAGAGATCTATGTCTTGATGCCAGCAGCTTCCATAGGTTGGGTTTTTCTCTTGGGGGTCACAACTAAGTAAGCAGGAAGAAGCTCTAAGAAGGCACACGTTGTAAGTAGTGGCTTTGAGTAATGAAAACTTAAGAAAAACAATAAATATCTGTCTGTAAGTGACCTGGTGGTTTTGAGTTGATTAGTTTTGCATGTACCTTGGTATGTGTGTGATGTCTGCTGCCTAGACTTAACCAGCCATGCTCGAGTCCTCTTTCTCCAGAGAAAGTTGGACCTGGCTTTTTGTGTTCTGTGAAAATGAAAAAGCAGCCTTAGACTCTACACATAAATATATCAGGTGTGTAAACATCAGAGAGAGAGCAGAACTGTTTTGGGGTGGTAAGGAATAAATTGGTGTAGCCTGTCCATGAGTGTGCTGGGATGAAAGAAAAAATTCCAACAGGGTAAGGAGTTCCTGGGAAGCCTTGGGACTGCTGGGTTGGGGGTGAGGGGAAATAATAAAATAGCTGTTTTGATGGTGTTTTTTTCACTATGTGAAAGTAACCGTGTTGCCTGCTCCCGTGGGATTTTAGAAGTTGGGCTTAATGAGTAGGGAGATCCTTTCCTGTCCTGCCTGTTTGTCATATGTGGACAATTGTGAATAGAATAGTCTACTTCTGAATCATAGGAATATTTTACATGTATTGTAGGATGTGCCAGGACAAAAATAATAATCCACATCAACATACTTATAGTAGGACCCTTATGATTTTCACTGTGATGATTCTGTCCTGCAATGAGTCAACTATTAATTAGTTTAGTAGAATCATAGAGCTGTTTAGGTTGGAACAGACTTCCAAGACCATTGAATCCAAGTTTTGACCGAACACCACTGTGCTGACTAAACCACAGCACTAAGTGCCACATTCAGTCACTACTTGAACACTTTCAGGGATGGTGACTTCACTTCTTTCTTTCTTAACAGCTTCACTGCTTTTGAAGAATTTCCTAGGTTTTAGCACTGATGTTA
Organism: Ifrita kowaldi; assembly: GCA_013398055.1. Classification (NCBI taxonomy): domain Eukaryota; kingdom Metazoa; phylum Chordata; class Aves; order Passeriformes; family Cinclosomatidae; genus Ifrita; species Ifrita kowaldi. Next base: position 455,735 of record VZRS01015177.1, read on the forward strand.
CAAGCAATTATGGTCCCTTGCCATGGTGATTCTGCTCCTGATTTGGTCAGCTATTACCGGTAGGATTTACCACACTGGGAAAGGGTTGCTGGCTCTGCCCTTTGCACTGGTCAGTGGATCTTTGTATGGGAGTAACTATGTTGGCCCCTTCAAATGCTGCCTTCTGCCAGGCATCAGGGGAGAGGGACACTTCTGGGAAGGAGCAGGGACAGCTGTAATGGTCATGCTGTTAGCTGGGGAGCTTGGTGGTTTCTCACGCACACGCTTAAGTCTCTTGCGTTTGGCCATTCTCCTGTTTAGTATGTGCTGAATTCCCATGTGCTGAATTCCTGCCTCTTGCTGTCAGCCTGGGCTCACAAAGCTCCCAGAGCACTCAGCTGACACCAGGAAAGGACTAAAGCAGCCAGTTGAGCGTGTGGCACGTGGCACGTTCAGTGTCAAGACTATTTATCATGTAATGAGATTAAGCCTCTGTGCAGCACTGCTGTACGATGCAGTTTCATGTGGCTCTGACACCTTTCCTTGGCAACTGGGAAAGTGCAGAAGGCGAGTTGGGCAGAGGCGTGATCCTCTGCCAGCATTAGAAATAAAATCCTAAATGCTGAGACTCACTCCAGACGTTTGTATCATGTTTGATGGTGTCACTCCTGGGACACTGCTTCGGAGATGTTCATCTCCCAGCACCAACAGGAAGGCTCTGAAACGTGAGTTTTACCATTTCTTGCTTTCATAGGGTCTACTAGAAAAAATGGCAGATAAGCCAAAACAACATAGTAGGTATTGGGTAGCCCACGTATGACTACGCAATAAGTATTTTGTACATTATTTAGGTGTCTAGTAAGTAAGGAAAAATTAATGTGCAATACCTGGTGTAAATACCCAGGAAAGGAAATAATTTCTAATCTGTGCTGTTACACCAAACACTGAATGGAGCCAGGAGAATGAAACAATAAAAAGGTCACACTAATACAGTGGTAGGGGAAAAAACTGAAATAACGGGGTATGAGCAGTGCTACCGAGAGATTTCAGAGGTACCTGCCTTTGGGATTTCTTTTCTGAGGATGTGAAGAACAGGCAGTTACCACTGAAGTGCTGGTGTGGAGTTGCAGAGAATAGATCTGATCTCACTTGCAGTCTGATAGCACTTCTGGACGTCTAAGCTGTAGACAGAGCAATTGGGATGTGTTGGTAGATGTGGAAGTGTGGCATGAGGAGGTAATGGTTTCTCAAGCGACTTACCAGAGCTGCTTGTGCCTCCTGTGGCAAGGGCAGGTCTGTGCTGCTGGGCTGTGCACCAAGCCGACGGCCCTTTTTGGAGGGGGAAGGAAGGGTTCATGGTTCAGAAGAGATGTTTTGTAGGAGGTTATGCTGCTCAAAATGCACACCTGGGTTAAGCCTCTGGTGTCCCATGAGCTTAGACTTCTGAGGAAAAGTTAGCTGTGGTAGCTAAGCTCACCATTGTGGTGCCATGATGTACCTCGTTAAGGAGCTGAATACCCTCCTATGCCTTGAAGCTGAGTGTGTTAGGGTGGAGAGATTGTGTAGAAATAAGCCAAAATTGAGTGTATTGGACCTGTGATACCACTCAGTTATGAACATAAGTTAGTTCATACTTATCTTCTAATACCATAAAATATCCAACAGCTTTTCATACAACATGGCTCTTGGTAGGGGAAAAAAGAGTATAGTAGTTGAGATAATAGTATATCAAATGAGTGGTTTGGTTTGGAGCTGCAGGAGCATCGCTATTCTTTTTTCGCTTTCTCCTTGGAGAAAAAGTTTGGAATTTTTCTTCTGACTCATGGAGGTGCCACATGTTGGACTACTGTGTGTGTGACAAGTTTCCTCTGTGTCATGTATCTTGAAAAGAGAGTTCTAATTTGAATATAGTGTCATGTTTCCTACTGATTCATATCAGGTATTTTGATTCATAGGGTCCCTTCATCCCTAGCTGAGGATCAGAGGTCTGGGGTGAGATGTGGTTTTTTGCAAAGCAATCTTGTACTCAGAAAAAATCACATGATGCTTCTCGTTAAATCTCCATCTTACTCTCATGGAAAACTTCTTGACATGTTACCGAGCTTTATTGGGTATTAGGGAATTTCCTAGAAACATGAAAATCTAATAGCAGATTTGCATGGGGAGATTGGTGACAGTTGCAGACAGTATATGTTGCATATTGTCCATGGCATGACAGTATGGCAGTCTTGGATGCTAACTTGGAAAATGTTTAGTGTGGAGCTGGTGGTAGGAAGGTAATCTGTAGGTAAGTATGAAGTTAGTATCTGTGCTTAAAAAATAGGATGAAAACTTGAGCAGAAACAAGCTGTATGTGCTGTTGGCCTAGAAAAAGCAGATTTTTGTGTGTGTGTTTTCAGAAGCACTAAAAGCACAGGGTTTTTTTGGTATCTGCTATATAGATTGCAAGCAATGAAGGGTTGGAGTCTTAGCACAAAACCAGAAAGATGATTTATTGGAAGTGTCAAGGAATCAATCACAGAGCCTAATAGGCCAGTTAAACAAGCTTTTCAGTTTGAGTATGTTTAAAAGCAAGGAGGCTTGAATGGTTCTTGTTGATAAACTTGAATGCCTAGACAGATTGCTTGGAAACTTGTATGAGCAAATAGTTTGTTCTGAGACTCATTGCAAGTGGAACAAAAAGAAGCTGTTTTTGGCTAGTCTGTCATTTACAGATATTTGAGGCTAATAAGGTACGAAAAAGTAAAGTAGTGTGGAAATTGGGACACGGTCCTGTAATTTCCCCCCCTTTAACCAGCCATTAAAATTTAACAGAGGTCTTTGGGGAATGTTTTAAAACTCTTGAGTTGTCATATTTTTGTGGTGGTAGTGCTGAAACACCTCTACAGAACAAATGGGTGTTTTAGCTGAAAGCTTGTGTGAAAATATGTTAGTATTGACCAAGTTGTCATGAAAAGGTTACTGAATTCCAAGATGGAAGATACTCATTTGCCATCCTGGGACAAAAGAACACATGGTAAAATTGCTGATGACTTGGAGTGGTCTGAGTATTATTTTTTGCTGGCACTGTTTAATATGCTATATGACATAGCATATATATGTAAGTAAAATTGTCAGTTTAATTGATTTAAATTACCTTTGGAATTTAAAAAAGAATGCTTCACTATTAAGTAGCATCTCTGAATGAGGCCTTCCTGCTTCCTTCCTTTGTAACATTAGAATGGCTGTTTATTTTTGTCATGAATTTTGTGAATCAGTAAACAAGGGCTGGAAAAACTTCTCATGGTAGGTTTGCTAGAGATTGGGGAATAATGCTGAAGTACTTTCCTCTGAGGTTGGGAAATGGGGAAGAAGGTCTTGGTTTTAAACACTTACACAGGACAGGATTGAATAACCTTGATAGAGTTGTCTTGTTCAGATAAGAAGTCCATGGACAAGGAGACAGGGGTTTTTGTTGTATGTTTTGTGTGTTTGTAGATGCATCAGAGCTACTTTGGCTTAGAGATTCTGAAAACACTGTCCTAGATCCATTGTTGCCAGTTCCTGCTAGTTGCAGCTAGGCTTAAATTTGGCTTTGTGAGTAAATTATAACTTTTTTGTTTGACTTGGCAGCATTTCATCAGCTAACAAATGACTTTCAGATGTGTGTGATTGGTTCTTGTTGCCATATCATTACATTTTTTAGCATTATGTATTTCCTTATGGGCAGTCTGAAAGTGCTTATTTTCTAGTTGTAATGCTTTTCTACTAATTTTTCTTTTATCACCCATTGGTCTGCCATAGGAAATGCTAGTTTGCTCTGGGAAAATCTTGTAAAATTACCTTGATCTGCAGAAAGATAAGTGAAGGTGGCTGCCTGCAAAATGATGTGTAAGAGTGGGGTGCTACAAAATTCTGTGCTGAAAATGAATTGTGGACTCTTGAAAGCATATTACAGGGAAAATAAGACACTTTGAGCTGCCTCCTTGAGAAGGAGTCATTGTTGAATTGTTTTGAAAATTGTTATTCTTGTTGTCCATACAGATGAAAAATTTAAATGGAATAATGAATTACGTCATTTGCAGAGCCGAAGGTGGGTGGGAATCTCCTTGGTGGTAGAAAATCAGTAATTCCACGTCTTTCCCAGCTTTTGCACCACTTCACTTTACCTTACTCAAGCTGGCACTTACTGGATTTGCTTCTTGTTAATAGTCATGCTTAATGTCATTTAGTAGCATGAATGTGTTGACTCTACATGGCTGTTAAACTTCTTAAGGCATTTGTGAAAAGGAAATATCAAATGTGGACAGTTTGCAAGTGTTCCCTTGCAAGAAAATAAATTCTCCACAGTCAGCAGACACTACTATAGTGTTATTGATCTCAAACACTAAGCACAACCAAGCAAAATACTGTATTTTGTCTTGCTGTGGAACTTGGGAAAACATTGAATGGTTCAGGGTGATACTTTACAGAAATGCTGCATTAATTTGAGCATGTGGGATGGGGGAATGAAAAGTTAAATAAAGCGATTGCAAATGATCTTAAGTGTTTTAGTGCCTTGAGAGTTGTCTTAATTGTTGTGGTGAACTTGAAACTGCGGCTTTTTCTTAAGCAGTGATGAAAATGGATCCCCCTTTGTTTCATTTAACCATCCATAGTTTCCTGTTATCAGTTAGGATATGGTGCAAAGTTTTAAAAGCCACATAAATAGGCTTAAGCAAAAAAAAAAAAAGGAATTAAAAATTGCATTATGAATGATTCAGTCACTTCTCAATAATTAATTTATAAGTAAGATCTTCAGGATAGTTTAGGCTTTTTTGCATAGTTGTGCTAATTTCGTGGTGGGTTTTTTGCAGCTAAAATGGACAAACTGTTTATCAGGAAAGTTTTAGTTGCTGTCAAAGTACAAAAAACTCTTGTGAGCTGGTGTGATGGCTGAATTCAATATAATAAGGGCAGATTTTTATCATTCTTGACTGGCCCATTTGTGGGTGTGAAGGGAAAGTCTTCTGTAGATGATAGAAGACAAGCTTCCAAGAGCCTTTGTGTTCCTAAGTACCTGAGAGCTGGTTGTAATTGCAGACTCTATGTATGATGGAGCAGAAAAAATAACATTTCATTACTTTGTGTGTTCAGTCAGTTGATATACTGGGTACAGGTTTAACACCGGAGAGGGCTCTGAGAATTTCATTAGCAGGTTTAGGGTATGTTTGTCACGTGTGGTGAAATTGTGAGTGTTTTCCACTGAGCACCTCCTGTTCTCTCTCTGTAGCAGGATGTTTTGCAGTTTGCCGCATTTGCTTTCAGGCAGGTTCTTAAAAATTTCCAGCGACCTTAGAAAACCCGGTGGCTCTGGTGCAGAAAACTGGGAACAATTAGGTGTGGATGTGCCTCCAGCATTCTTTTTGGACTTGCTGTTGTTTAATATGTTGACCTGCTGTAGAGGTTGGTGGCAGCAGCTCCACAATCCATAGTATTTTACCGATACATTTTGACACATTTTTCTTCCAAAAAAAGCTATTACCATTGGACTTAGTATTGATGTTGATATCTAAAGTGTTGCTGACACTGTCTTGGCATTCTGTTTGCATGAGGGATCTGGTTCATGACCTGAAGATACATCTGCTCTGGGCTTTTGATAGCTGAGGTAATTCTTCCCTAAAGAAAGCTTCCATTTATATTGTGTTCAATATCTACTGAAACCAAATAAAAAGGGCAGAAAAAGTATTGCTTGGAAAAAAGGCAACACTTACCAATAAGAGAAGGATCAGGTGAACAGAGTAAAGTAATCTAAGTATAGAGTATAGAGTCAGTAGTGAGTAGAAAAATGTGTAACATAGTTTTATGGTAATTCCACTTGTTTGTGAGAATCTGCAGACTGAAAGAGGAAAACTTCCTGCAAATAAAGTCATGCAGTTCATGGAATACAAATTACTTCAATTGTTCACAGGTAAAAATGCTTATCATTACTGCTGTTTTGTCTATCACACATCCACAGGTTTGTTCATATGCTTACATCTCTTGGTTTGACCTGTACCTGTTTGAGTACTATTCAGAGCACCTTTTTATAGTGCAAATTTGGAAGAAGGTGTAGAGCATGGACAAGCTGAATTTGTGCCGAATGGCGTACATGAATTTCTGGCGCTGAAGAAATGATTTGATGCAGGAGAAGTCCTCGCTGAACTCTTGGAGGCTTTTGCTGGGCAGCAGAAAGGTGGTGGTTGTGTTTGTTTCCTGATCAAAGGGTTATTTGCCCACTCAAGCTTGTTCTTGTAAGGTAACTTGGATGGTTTATGTTGCTGCCACTAATATTCCTGATGTATTTTTCGAGCCACTGATTTGCATGCCTTATTGAGCTGACTTGTGCCATCCCCCCTTTAAAGCTGTTTTTTCTCCTTGCTGTTTGCACCCTTCAAACATTTGTGGAATGTTTTGTGTTCTTGGCTGTCAGGGTGTCAGTCCAACCAAATGCTCATCTCCATTCCTCTGCCCTGAATGTCTGCCAAGCTGCCTTTGTTGTTTCCAGTGGAGAAAAATGGAACTTGGTAAACAAGATGTTGATGTCTTGATACAGTGTATTATTTTCCATATTGCATTGGAAAGCAAATTTGCAAATAGCTTGTTATATATTACCACTGTTAGGGAATTTAGTGGAGAAAAAAGATCTATATTTACTCTGTATTCCTTCCGGGCTATTTTTATCAGAGAAGGCAGTATTTTTCAATTGTGAATCCTGCAAGAAATAGTCCTGAGTTGCAGTGTCTTCTCTGTTTATTCTGTCCTTCAAATGTGATTTTTGCAGTTCTCATGAGGATCAGATTGTCCTACAAATCTTTCAGGCAATTTGTCTATCCAAGAGCAATCGCCTCACTGCCTCAGGATAGGAAGGGAAAATTCATATTAGTTTTGACAATTGTTCTGCAAATTGTTCCATCACTTCCAAATTACCACTATCCAAGCCTTCTTTTTTTTTCTTCAGGGATGCTAGAACAGCTTGTTAAGGTTTTGCTTTGCACATTTAAGCTTGAATGGGCTGCTTGAATGGTAGGTTCTTCTGGAAGTTTGGACCATGATGTGAATTATGCCAGGATGCTCCCCAAGTCCCAGACATGAGATATCTTTTGGGAAACCCCAGATTCCTTGGCAGTCTCTCAGGAAATGTCATGGTGCTGTGAGAGCTACTTATGTCCTTCCTTCCTTACAGGAAAAATAAAGTAAAATTCTCCAGTGAACCGTAATAAAGATGATAAAACCAGCTTTGTTCTGGAAAGCTGTGTTGAAATCTTAGAACTGTTTTTGATTTTTTTTTTCATTCCATTGTGTGCTGTGTTGCTTATCATGGGATTTTTTCCAGCAGAAATTTGCCCCGATTTTTTTTTTTCTGGTGGTTGGGTTTTTTTTTTCTTTTTTTGGTGTGTATTTCTAAACTGCAATTCAAATAACTGGGGATTAGAGTTTAGGACATTTAATGCGTATTTGCCAGAGAGAAGAACTGGAAGTCATGTTAAAAATATTTAGCTTTCATGATATCCAGATGTGTCTAGACCTTCCTTTGTCTATCAGCTGTGGTGACAACATCTGTTTTCTTCTTTTCCTTTTACTTTGTGTTCTTCACAATTGAGTAATTCAAAGGATAAACTGTGGCTTAGTCCTCCCTATAAACTATGACACCGGGATGTGGTCAGGTTCCTCTCGGCATCTGCTCTGAGTTGAAGTTGAGTTCTGCCTGCACAGAGGAGCTGTTGTTGAGTGTGTCACCTTTCCATGCTGTTGGATTCCTGTTTGTGCCATAATACATTGCTTGGTTTTGAGAGCACATTGTAAACGAATGTAATAAATAATACAGTGTGTGTTCACTTTGAGGATACTGGAATGTATCTGAAATGATGAGTTCAAAAGAGAAGTAGGACTCAGATTCAAGTTTGAGGTGAGAAAATGCTGAGGAAGCTGAGTGGGGTTCTTGAAAATGTGCTAAGGCTCAGTGTTGTCTAGTAGGAATGCAGTCATAATTGCACTTCTAACAGTCTTAAAATGATGCTGCTCATCTTCTCAGGAGCTCTTATGTGTGCTTGAGCTTGTACCTGAATTTGGCAGTAATTCACATACAGACATTTACTTCTGGGTGATTGCCATGGCAAATTATCTCCTTTTTTATATGTTGTTGTTCAACTGATGCCTTGAGAGGCCACCTAAAAACGGAGACTAAACAAGGATAAGGGAATGAAGGTAGGTATTTATTTGAAAGGCCTTCAAAGGTACACACTGGGGAGCCAGAGGCTATTCTCAAAATGGACCCCAAGATGGACAACAGGTCATGAGTTCACCTAAGGCATCATAACCGCTGTTGTGCCATTTTCCGCAAAAAATTACGTACCCGTGACTGTGGTAGATATTGTCACCCTTATTATGGGACCAGCGAGTGAAAATGCCCTCTTGGGACAGCAGGCAGGTTTTTTTGGTTACCAAAAATGTGCATTCTTAGCTCATTACTCTTCTTGGGAGAAATGAACCTCTTAGCGAGGACAGGAGGATTTCCTTACACGGTTCTTTCTGGTGTACAGGTCTGTTAGGAAGCGGGGACAGAAGGTGGGCTGCTTTTAGCTTCCCTGCCACCGTTTGAGAGGGCCAGGTGGAGTTTTGCATGACAACCCCGGCCCTACCTCCCTTACATTTCTCCATTGTTGAGCCAGGTGTGGAGCTGTGAAAGGCTGAGCACAGCTGCACAGCTGTGCCAGTGTTAAGCTTGGATCCCCCGTGCGTGGTTGTGTTTGTGTAGGAAAAGCTGTGTGACTGGGCTGGATAAAGGAGTAGTAACCAAATCATTGCCCAGTAAATTCCTGGGAATGTATTTTGCTTGTATGAAAATATTTACAAAGGGAATGTTCATGTGCCAGTTTCCAGCAGAAGAAAATAAATTGAGGTGAAATTACAAAAGGAAGGGTTTAAAGAGGGGGCCGGGCAAAAGGAGATGGTTTGAAATCAATCACACACACTCTTCTTCCACCTGCAGTTTCTTGGATCCAGAAAATGAACCTAGGCTTCTTTTCCATTCATACTAGTTTTTCAAAATGCTTTTGGAATAACTAAAAAAAAACCCCTAAAACAAACCTACAAAAAAGCTCTATAAAGCTATTAAAAATAGTTAAAAAAAGGAAGCTATTCAAGCTTTATAGGTTGTTCAGCAAGCTTTAAAAAACAATGTGAATTACTGCAAGGGAAATTTTTCAATTATTTGCTTAGTGAGTAAAAGGCGTCTTTTTTTTTTTTTTAAATTAAAACTTAAAATTAAAACTGCTTACTGGATCTTTCCCCACTCTGCCAGAAGAAAACATTGATTAATATCAAGCCTAGGGATAACTTTGGTGCAGTCCCTACAGAGATCTGATAATAGTGAGGAAAATTAAGTAGAAGTAGATCTCCTGGTGATTTAGCTCTCTATGTCTTGCACTTAGCTTTAAAACTGACTTTATATTTTTCAGTGAGTTTTGGTGAAGGCTTGAGATGAATTTAGTCATATCTGTTTTGTCACTGGAGTTGAAAAGGAGGAAGAGCTAGCAGTGCACAGATAAGTGTTCAAGGACTTTGGAAATAAACTTATGCAACTTCTTCATTAGCTGTATGAAATCTGACTCAATGTGAACAGGATTACCTGTATGGCTTGGTCATTAATACTAGCCATATTATGTGTTTTGGTCATGTGAATTGTCCCATTGAGGTGTATATATGTCTGGTAAGAAATATTTGACTCTCTTTGAACACCAAAGTGAATGTGTTCTTGAAAATGCAGTGGTAATGGCTGAACTTCCAGGCTATTCACAAGATTTTTGTGCCACTGAAGGCAGAAATAGCTGCTCCTTTGGAGAAGTTTCAAACATATTCTTTGAAAGGACTAAAGCATCAACTCATAGCACGGATAGACAAAATTCTGAATAATCAGCAAGTACTACAGCAAGGTATCTCATGAAAAATTTACTTCTGCTTCCACATGTCAGAACTACTTCCTGCAGAGCTTACAGATCAAACTAGTTCCTATCAAGCTGTGTACCAAAGGATGGAGCTCCAGAAGAAGAATTTGTTCACCATTAAATCACTTCTAATGTGTAGAAATACTTTCAGAATAGGGGAGAAAAAAGCCCTGGGAAGCTGGGACCTAACTCTGCTTTTAATGTTTTGGATTTGGTCACTGTTATGTTAATATTTGAAGACAGACTAAACACTGAGGAAACTAAACATACATCCTGCTGCAACACCAATTAAAACAAGAAACCCACCTACACTTGGTGGAGGGAACGGCTTCTTTTCACAGTAATAACCAGAAGTTATATTAGCAGTGGATTTACAGAAATGTTTTTTGCTATGCTCTAATTATTCAGATAATAAAATGAGCAAGGTTTATATACTGGTGGCTGAGATTGAGGACTGCAAGTGCTTGTGCTTTCAATTTCTCTCTTGGTTAAACATCTTGTAGGCTTGTCTGTCTTGGAGGTGTTGGGAAAGTGATGGATTTAGTCCTTCGGTCTTGGGTTTCCTGGGGCTTCCAGTCCTGAGAGGTGTACATTCTTTCCCCTTTTGTCTAATTTCCTCCCTTTGAAGTGGAGATCGGGCTTCCATTGAAAGCAGAGGTTGTCCAGATACATGGCATATGAACATCTGACTTTATTTGAGAGTACATGAAAGGCTTTTATTACTTTCTTTTAACTGTCTTTTAACTTAAGATGATATTACTGTCTCGTAATATCATCTTAAATCACACTATGAAATGAAATCATAATAGTTGCCGCTTGGATTCCTTGTGTGTTGTAGAAAGCTTAATGCCTTATGTACAGGATCTCTCAAGGCCTAGCTGAGATTTCAGCTGCATTGGCTTCCATATGTTTGGAAAAAACCCTTCATCATCTGCATCCAATTTAGCAGAGAGCTGGAATGCCGGAAAGATGTTTTTGTTCCTGATGGAATATAACTGCAAGCACTCTGTGAGCGAAAGCATCACATTGGAGTTGTTCAGCTCTGTTTGTGCAAAGCAAGTTCTAGCTGCTTTTATTTATTTATAGGCTTTGGTCTGTATCTCTTTGGTGTGGGCTGAGCCTGGAGGGCTGCAGTGAGCCCACGAGGAAGCAATCGGGTCGGCTGTGGTTGCACTTAGCTCTTGGTGCAGGGCAGAGGAGCCCTGCAGCTGCTGCTCTGCTCCTGCTGCAGGCATTTGTGTGGGGAGCTCACATCCTGAATGGGCCGGCTGGTCCTGGAGCTTTCTCCCAGATCCTGGCAAAGTACCCTTGGTGATGTTTGATATCTCAGTATCTACTCAGATGCTTCAGCAGGCCTTGGTGCACACGGTAGGTAGGTGATGCTGCTCTATTACAGTGCCTAGTCAAAAATAGCAACTGGATTAGCAATTTTCCTGTTTGTTTTGCTGAAACACGTGGCAAATTTCATCATCCTAAGAGGCAAAATGTGTTGGTGCTCATAGGCATTGGTGTGTTTTGTATCTGTTTTGTCCAGATTCCTTTACCAGCCTATTGCTGTGGAGCTGAACGCCTTCCACAAACAATGTCTGACATCTGTTATCTGTGCTGGATTGTTTTTCTCTGTGTCAACTTGAAAATTGTATGTATAAAGCTATTTCTTATTTATTTGAAACTTCCAGGCCATTTGACTGTTTTGCTAGGAAATGCAAGGTCAAATAAATGTTTTTGATGAGTCTTGCTGTTTACACTTAACAGCTCTGAAGCGGCACCAGCAGTATTATGTCTTCTAAAAGACAAAGGCATTCAGAATAATTGAAAACAAAAAAAGTGAAGAATTAGAAAAGCTTTGCCAGAGCTAATGTAAGAAGAGAAGTCAGGTCACAAGACAATAATGAGGGCATCTATTCTGCCAGCTCCCAAAGTTCTTTGTGTTTTCTAGAAAACCCAACTGTTGCTACAGTGTTGTCTATTTGCACTGGCTAGTCTGTTTTTTTTTAAAGGTTAATTCTCTTTTTCCATTCTTAAAAGTTGAAATACTGTCTAGAGAACCACTGTGTCTGTTGGAAGAAAAGCTGAAAAATCTTACTCCATCTGCATCTGTTCTAATTTAACTTGGTTCCTAAATTGGGGTGAATGATGGATCAAGCTGATAAAACAGAAAACTCTATGTAAAAATTGCTTTCTAGGGGGTTGATGCTTAGAGATTTTACTTTCCAACTTAGAAGAGCAGAGATAACTTTCAAATCATTATCTTACCAAGAGCAGATGAAAAAGTAAGGGTGTAGTTAGGGCTGCAGATGCAGAGAAAAAGAAAGCCAAGTATGAAGTTACTAAAAGGCTGGATTGATTTAATTTCCTTATATTGGCTTTTCTGCAGTGTCTGTTCTAGAGGTTGGTTGTAAGTATGATTCCTTGGGAAAACTGTCCATAACTGATAGTTGTAAAATAATAAAAGTCACAACTGTAGCTTTTACCCAGCTCTACTGAATTGGCTTTGCAAATGGAATAAACTGTGGTGCTGATTCTTTTAGCAGTTAACTCATGTAATTCATACTTTCCAGAATGCAAAAGTATTATATATA
>VZRS01015178.1:5391-38380 GCA_013398055.1 Ifrita kowaldi
CGGTGGCGCCCCCTCCCGCCTCCGTTCGGCGCGTGCGCGCCCTGCGTGACGTCATGGGGTGGGCGGGGCCGCCCCCCGTGTCCGGGGCACGGGGGGAGCGGCGCCCGCAAAATGGCAGCGGGGGGTCCATGTTGTGTGTGAGGGTAGCGCTGCCACTGCCGCCCGGGGGGCGCGCCAAGGCACGGCCTCCGCTGGGGCGGAAAAGACCTCAGAGACCACCGAGTCCAACCTGTGACCCAGCACCGCCATGGCAATGGACCGTGGCACTGAGTGCCGCGTCCAGTGTTCTTTAAACGCCCCCAAGGATGGTGACTCCACCACGTCCTGGGCAGCCCATCCCAATGTCTGATCACCCTTTCTGTGAAGAAATGCCTCCTAATGTCCAACCTAAACTTCCCTTGGTGCAGCTCAAGACTATGTCCTCTCATCCTGGAAGCCTTTAAATTTAATTTAGTCACTCGCACAGCGGGTATGGCAGAATTCTCAGGTCTGAAGTGTGTCCCCTTCCCACACACTGCACTCGGGCTCCCAGCAGTGGGCTGTGGTTTGTCTCTTACAGCCATTCCCTGCCCGAGGAGTGCCAGCGCAAACCAAACCAGCCGTGCTCCAGAGGTTTTAGGCACTGGGAATTCCACAGATAGTGGAATATTTTGGGTGGACAGAAGCTCCTCTGTCTCACACTACCCACAAAAGTGGTTTCCACATGGACTGTCCTGTCTCTTCCATGGGCCCACCTCTGCTTTCAAATGGGACCTGCAGCAGTACAGACTCTCCCTGAAATCCTCAGAAGTCCAAGACAGGGGCATCGGCTGTGCTTCCAATACAGAGAGGCTTTGTTGAAATGAGGAAAGTCCCTGCATTCATTCCTTAGGGACTGAAGGTTGGGTCTTTGTTTCCTCCAAGACTCAGTGCAGGCTCCATGCCATCCCACGTAGCTGTGATAGTCACTTTTCAGGCTGCAGCTGCACTTTAATGTGCTTTGAAGCAGGTAGTTCTGTGAATTGCAGAACTAACAAAGCCTGGTTTTGGTCTCGTAATTGGATTCTTTGATGACTGACAAGGCACAAGTTCTAACTGAAGCTTTCCCCCTAATTGGTGCATTTGTAATGTCTCTTTTCATTCTGGTTCTCTTAAGCCTTTTAAATCTCTAGTTTGTACTGTGACCTTTCCCTCTGCAAGGACAAAAATAAAGCTTGTCTCCTGTATTTGGTCTCTTATTTTCATGAACCCTACATGAGTTCTTGGTGTTTTAGATCTCTGCAAGGGACCTTCATTCTTCTCATGGCTTTTTAGCAGAGGTTTAAACCTGGCTCACTCGCTTTTCCCTTGATCTTTCAGACAGGCATGGTGGCTGTAGGTAGGCACGGGAACAGAGTAGGGCTCGTTCCCAAGGATCGTGAGCAGAGGGAGACTGCTTTTTCTGTGTCCTGAGGTCAAATGCCCTTTTTGAAAGAGAAATGCGCCAGCGTATCCTAGGCAAATGCTCTTGTTATCCAGCTTTGGATAACTGGAGGTAATTGCTTTTTAATGCTTTTTTTCCCCCCCTTGAAGCTTATCCTCTTTGTGTGAATGATTGATTAAATATTCACGGAGACAAAAATAGGTGGATTATAAACTCCAGTCTTTAGGACATTCAGGCAGTATATGGGAGATACCAGGGAGATACAAAATGACAAATAACTGGCTGCACAATGCTTAACTGCGTGTTCAGATTGTGGTATCTCTGACAGAAAGCAGTGCAGTGAGGCAGGAGTCTGGATGCAGATCTGCCACAAAATGGGGAAAATACTTCAACCACGGTGTTCTTGGTCTGCCCCAGCCCTTCCTATGGGTTCCCTGTGGCCGAGTTGTGCTGTGAACGGGCCTCTGGGAACAATGTCTTCTGGAAAGGTTGGTGGGGGAAGATCATACGCAGGAGTCTTGTTCTGGAGCTTCCATTCAAACTGAAAAACCTGGAGGGCGAAGTTGGAGCTGTCAGAGTCTGCAAGTGCCTACACAATTCTAAGTAGTACTTAAGTGCAAACTCCTGTGTGACTCGGTGCTTGTAAGGACAGAGAGCAGGGGACCCCTGGGGAGGGGACTCCTGGCCATCATGATCTGGCAGACCGGAGTGTCGAGGTCTTCACAAGAGTTTCCAGTGGCTTGGGGTCTGCTGTGCTCTGTTTTAGCAGACTTGGGTGAGACAAAGGCACATTTTTCAGAAGAGAAAGGGGTGTCAGTGGATGAATTTGCTCTGCATACATTTTCAAGTCATGCTGTTCTTCCTTCAGTGTGAAACATCTAAAGAGTTTTCCATGAAAAAATTATTTCCATGATAATTGCACTTTCCTGACGCAAAAGGTTTGCGTAGTGTTACTACGTTAAGGATTGTGAAGTACTCACAAGGGAAGCATTTCAGTCATTGGTCAGACAGACAAATCGATATCAAAGATCAGATTCTAGGGCCCCAAAGCTCACAGAGGTGCTGTTACACGTTGTATTACCACAGGCTCAGTGAATACAAAGTACAACAGAGTTATAACGGGATTCTCTAAGATGCCTACATGAAAAGGTACTTCTTACACAGCAGTTAAGATGCTTACATGCATTTTGGCTACTTTGACTTGATAGGCTGAAGTAATTTTCACTGGTTTTCTTGCTTGTTAGCCCTGCAGAATAAAAATAGCTCTGAGAGAGGAAGCTGGATACTGCTCCTTCCTTTTGAATTGACAAAATTGTGTTCTAATTTTGGATGCTTATAGCGAACAAACCAAAAAATCAATTGGTAGCTGTCCTTAAAGGAAAACCCTGTTTTGTGCATCAAAGTTTGGGTCTTCATATTGGGCAATGGTGCCGGGGAAGGAAAGCTGTGGACACATTCCCAGGACTGGCAGCTAGGAAAGCTCTGGCTGCGTGTAAGTGTGGACAGAAGTTGCTTGAAACAGTAAATGAAGAAATGAAGAACCACCTGAAGTCACTTTTCAAAGAGCCAGTGCACTTCACAGGCACTGAAGCACAGTGAGTCTGATTAACAGCCTGTCTGCCACTTCAAAAGCAGATGGTGTGAAAATGCAGACAGGATATAAAGTTTGATCGCAGTAACTCAAACTAATGAGCAGTTCGTGCCATTGCATTCTGAGAGAGAAGCAGACATCAGAGTTAATAGTAAAAGATTAAAATCCTCAGAAGTGCTGGCAGATACCTATGATATCAGCAATAATAATAGTCTTGGATGACAAGCATTCCCGTGGATCAAAAGGAAAATGGGATACCTGTGTGACTTAACTTATAATTTCAGAGTCATGCAAGAGGTTCTTCAAAATTTACAGTAGGGAGAAGCTTGAATTTGCAGCATTTAATAATTAGGAGGGAAGATAGAAGAGGGAATTGCAGAGCAAACAATGAAATGAATGAAAAGGATAAATGAGAATCTTCCTGGGTGTGAGAACTGGGAAGCCTGTGAAACAATTAGTGGATGTGTTGGATCAAGGGAGGTTAAAGAGAACAATTGAGAAAAACCTTGCTTTTTCACATACACTTTCAGTTTTGAGGCTTTTGTATTCCTGTCCTGCGTGCATTCTATTTTTTTACAGTGAAGCAGCTTTCAGGGATTGAGAGTTCATAGTGAGAAATGTTGGACCAAACTAATAATTTTAAAACATAATATGGTATACCTCCAGGAATTCCAGAGAACTTCAAGTGAGAAGTAGCAGGGCATTTTGGCTTCTTGGGTTAGGAAAATATGTGGTCTCTCATAGAAAGCTGCCGTGGTACCAGGGCTTCAGGGAACACAACACACACTGTACCCACAATTTTAAAAAAAGGTGCCTAGGGATGAATCAGGGAAGTAGAATAGTGAAGCTTTTATCTGTTTCTTGAAAGCTGGTCAGAATGGTAATTAAAAATATGTCAAAACACCTGGAAGATCCTGATAACTGAGATTAATTCTTTAAGCAAAGAGATTCTCATAAATCCTCTTCTCAGTTTTCGGGATGTGTCAACAAAGAAGTTAATAAAAGAAAAACATTTAATCTGATATGTTTAGATTTTTAAAAGGCCTTTGAGACTGCTCCACAAAGGCAGAATCTTGATAGGGAAAAGGGATTACTAACGGAGGTCACTTTGGGGCCTTATCTTGTTTCATATTTGAATTCATGGCCTTGGCATACATAAAAAGAGCATTTGGATGAAATTTGCTGATGGCACAAGGACAGAATGATCAGGATGTTATAAATGAATACTGAAAGATGGATGAAATGAAATCTTGGATGAGATTCGAGTATGCAAAATTTACTACCATGGATATAGGGACTAAAAACTTTTGTTCCTGGGAACTCACCAACTGGAAATGAGAGAGAAGGAGAAAAAAGGATCTTTGAGTATTAGCTGGTCACACACCATGACCTGCTAAAAGGTAAACGGTATACAGAAAAGTATCAAGAGAATATTCCATGTAAAAAGTCTCATAGAGAATATTGTGAATAATTCTGATCATTCATTGTCAGTAAAGATTCATGCAAATGGAAACAGGTGTAAGAATGGCTTTTAGGATCTTCTGGAGAATGGAGATCCTACCACCAGAACTTTGATTTAAAAACTTTGCCTAGTAAAATGAAGGCTGGAAAAGGATCTGATGGCTGTCCAGAGACACACTTGATGGTAATCAACAGATAGGGAAAGGAACTTTTAATTGGGAGGATGCTACCAATTTAAGAACAAATACGTTGCCCAAAGTGAGGATGAACAGTAGGGAAAAAATTCCAGAGCTAATTAAGGACTTTCTAAAATGTCCTTCCCTAAAATCACCCACAAAGGTAAGGTGACTGGGCAGCACAACAGTATTTGAAATTCAGTCCCAACAGTGCAACCGCAAGGGCTGATGTTACTCTTGTGGGGTTTAAATTAACTCTATGATAATCACAGGCATGACATTTCATCACCATTGAGGACAACGTTGTACGAATGCTCTGGAGACGACACGGAAGTCTGTCCTCAAATAGGAGTCTTCAGGAAATGGTGACATGAGCAACTAAGGCATGTAAAAACTGTGAGACATTAGAAAAACTGAGATTGCTATTTTGAAAAGGAGAGATATAAAAGTGAACAGATAGTTTATAAAATAATTGCCGTAGTGGGAAAAGTAGACTTAGCGTCTGTTCTGCCTGTATCATATATATGAGAACAAAAGGGCCATTCAATGAAACTGGGAAGTGGAAATTGGGAAGCATTTTTCCATATCTTGAGGTTACACTGGGTAATTCATCGCTGAAGGAAGTGGTTGAGCCAAATGTTTCACTAGCTTGCAGAAAGGCCTGGAAATTTATATAGCTCTCATGGGTGTGTAGTGCTGTCATCAGTGGCAATACATTTGGGGCAGGAGCATTTGTTAGGGTTATGTCCCCACAAGCTGCTGAGAGGTTCTGAGGGGGAACATCCTGGCTACAGATGCCGAGTTATCTGTTAGGTGACTGATGCCCAGCAGAGAGAATCGCAAAGAATGTCCCAAGGATGTGTGAGTCACACTGAAACATAACTGAATTTAAAATGAAGATACAGAGCTCGAGAAGGGGACTGACGAATGTTTCCTTTCATGGACAGTCATCTGCTGTCCTACTCTTTCACTCAGCCCGAGGTGGAAATAGGAAAAGGAAACAGCCATTTAACTCTAACTTAATTCACTTTCTTGTCTGAACTATGTCTGTCAAGCTTTCTGATCAGTCTAAATTTGAAAGCACAACATATTCCTTCAAGTGGTGTTTACCATTGGCCGGACATGATCCTAATAAGTTGCAGGGTTTTTTGACAGTATTGCTAATTATGTTCTAAAGTTGTTGGTTTATAGGAATAACCAGGATCAGATGCCCTTCTGTCTAAGGAATGAGGAACTGGTACAACTGCGTTCTTGTGCATAACCAGAAGATTTTTGTCTCAAATGTTTGAGGAAACACCGGATGAGTAGAAGGGGGGAAAAGTATTTATAAGAGCTTTTTGAGGTTTTCAGTGCATTTCTGAATGGCTGCTGACCCAAAAATACTGTCCCCTTCTTAAGGAGTCTGTGTCAGGAAGAGAGATTACTTGATACCTGGTAACAAATTGGTAAGAAACATTTGCAGAATCCCGAAACACCAGTAGGCTTGGTTCGATCTGTGAGCTTTGAAATCTTAATGTGAGTCATTCTTAGTCCTTCTTAAAAATTGGTGTGAGCCAGTAGTTCTGCTCTGGATTGCTTAAAATGGTATTGCTGAGGTTGTGGCATGCAGTCGGGGATGATGTAAAATATTCAGAGGTAAGTTAGTTTGCAGCCTCTGGAAAACTTACTGTCAGCAAGATGGGTAGCCATATACCCAAAATGACCGGTTCTGGCCTGGAAGACGAGTTCACCATTTGTATCCTATTGGATTTAGAACAACTATTCTTTCCCGACTCCATCTTTGTAGTGATTTTTGCCATATGCAAGCTGGTAGGTCAGGGATGCAATGCAAGAGGTATTTCCCAATATTTCCTCTGCAGTTCTTGGTAGGCAGCACAAGATTTAGGGAAGCTCTCCTTTCCAGCTGTGAAAGAACATGGAGATCTGTAGATGAAGCTCTGGGAATAAGGAACTCTATGTTAAGCACTCAGAGTAACCTGGCTTTGTTTCAAATCAGCATTGGCTTTGGTTCTTTTAGGGAGACTTGATGTCTGGGATCAAATCAATGGGAGTTGTGGGGAAGAGCACAAATGTGGTAGAGCAATGCACCTGACCTATTAACCAGTGTTTCCAGTAACCCAGATCCTCAGAACCAGCAACAAGCTCTAATTTTCTAAAGGCAAATAAAAAAAGAATAAATAAACTTGACTCTGTCATCACAGTGAATCAAACATTACATGTAGAGACACGTTAGTGAGAGATGACTTTGAACCTAAACTGCGTTAGTCTCTTGACCCAAATTATTTTGGTACCATGCAGATAGCCTGAAGTAATTGGGCCACACGAAAAATAAACAAAGTGTCAATAAATTGGCTCAGTGCCCACTCAGAGAGTGAGGCTCACTCTGGCAGTAGATTAAACTTTGGTTTTGAGGCTACTGGGCATGTAGTGGCCATACTGTTAAACTCTTACCTTCTGTAACAGTTTGGCTGTAGGCAGACTTCCTTCTGGAACATTCCTTCCCATGTGCTGACTTCTAAACTGTGTACAGAACTGTAAGGACAATTTCTAGTGGGCTGCTAACTAAACTTTAAACATCGTATTTTAGTGGGGAACACTCACAGCCACCATTTCAACTAGTGCTGTTGTGTAACCAACTAATCGCTTTCACAAAATAGTGCACAGTGACTGAGGATCTGTTCCTGGCCTAAATTGTACAAAACCGTTCACATTCTCAATAGAATCCTGTGTTTATGAAGTTTGTGGAGGCTCCTGTGTCTTTCAGACCCGTGTGATTCACTGCCACCGTACAGTGGTGGGATGAGGTTTCCTCATTTTGGAGCAGAGTGGTGGACTGACAGGTCGGTTGGGCTGCCTACGTTTGTGGTGTGACTTTCTAGTGCCTGCCTCTGCTGTGTGGCCTGAGGTAACAGCTGTGAATGCACTGAACATGAAGATGAAACATGAAGCTGTAGAGAACGGGATGAGAAAATCACTGCCAGTTATGAGCCCTTCAGACACTCAGCCTTCCTGTCTTGAAAGTGGGTGTCAGGACTGATGTAGAGAATAAAAAAATAAATTAACTGAAGTGAATGATGTTTACAGCTACAGCAGGGCTTTTCCAATCAGGCCCTGTTGGAAGTGGGGCTGCTGCATTGCAGAATTGCTTTCTGGGACCATGCTGAGGGTCACAGTACTGCCAGATACCACAGAATCCTTCTGCGTTTGGTTTAATGTTGTGAGTGCAGCTTCTGCTCACTGCTGTCTCCTGGGATCTGAATAAAGGATTAAAAACAATGCCTCACCTTCTGCAGGGGAGAGCTTATTTGGGCCCTCACCCACATCCTGTGTCTGGCGAGCAAGAGCAGACACAGGAGACAGAGTCAAAACCAATCTACGAGAAAGATGAACAGCACCAAAACAACATCAGTGGCCATCATTAGTTCTGTGTGGCAAGGGAAGGTTCAGCTCTGAGCTGGGGCTAGTGAAGGAGCTGCTGCACTTCCTCGGATTATTTCACATGGAGCAGAAGCTGATGCTGGAGCACCAACATGGATCTGGAGTGTGGCTGGCTGCTCCTGGGATTTCATCAGCTAAGTTACTTGGGAGTGACAAGATGTCATGAGTCATCCTTGCCTGTGGGAACGACAGAGTGGAAAACTCTCTGTGGGCTCTCTGCCTGACTGGTAAAGGCAGTTTGTTGGAATTTAGGCAACATGGTCATGAAGGAGGTTGAGTGGTTCCAGCAGGCAGATGTGGCTGGGCTGGAGCAGGGAACAGGGGCAAGAGCAAGACTGGCATGAGGGAGGGTACAAAGGCAGGGCTAAGCATAAGTGGGAGCAACAACCAAAGCAGGATAACAATCAAATGCCATTAGGATATCCTGCTTCTGCACTGTCCATGCAATCCGATGGTTTGGTGCCCTCCTTAAAGGGGAAGGGAATTATTCTGTACAAGAGAGCAGTGAATTGACAAGAGGGTGAATTTATGGCTACCTTCAGACATGCTGGTGCTGCAGTGTAAGCCAGGCTCCAGCAGAAGTTGCAATAGTGCCCAGAAAAGGAACGTGTCAGGGCAAACCATCTGATGAGAGAACTCTGCCTTTCATGAGGCCTCTGCCCCTAAGCCAGAGATGGGATGGGGCCCTGGGCTAGACAGAGAGGGAGTCTGAGGTTGGCTTCTGGTTCATATGTTCCTCAATAAGCAGGGATGCAATCCTTTAAGGAGATTTCTGCAACAGCCAGATGGGGTTGGTAATTGTACATTCATTAACTGACCTACTGTGGATGATTCATTCAACAACTCTCAGAGGCAGAGGGAAGATTTCTAATTTAGGGTGAGCTGAACGGCAGGGTTTGGAGGTTAGGAGAGTCCTGACTACAGCACGTGGAGTAGTCAAGAAAATTGCCAGTGTTTAATTAAAAACGGTGGAGAACACTTGCAATGGCAGGTATAGTCTGAAATCTAGAAATCTAATCTAATCTAATCTAATCTAATCTAATCGTGTTAACATTCTCCCCTGTTCCCTTTTAAAGTGAGGAAATTTTGATGTGGCCCGAGTAAAGACCAGTGGAATAAACAGAGTCACACACTCATTTAGGTTGGAGAGGATCTCCAAAACCATCTGGTCCAGCCTTTGATCTATCACCAGCTTGTCAACTAGACCATGGCACTAAGTGCCAAGTCCAGCCGTTTCTTTAACGCCTCCAGGGATGGTGAGTCCACCACCTCCCTGGGCAGCCCATTCCAGTGGAGGAGAACAAGCCCCTCTCAGAGAATAACAGGGCGTGGATCTTGGTAATTTGTCCAAGTGCTTTTCAGTTGCCACCAGATGGCAACAGAAATCCGTTTCAGCGCGGCAGGATCCTGCAGAGACTGCTCAGTTTCAGCTGCTTTCCAAAAAACATAGAAGCTGACGTGATCTTGTCGTCACCAGGCGCGTACGCGATGACTTTCGATGAAGTCGGACCCCTGAGGACAGCGGAGGAGTGGTGGTGACTGGCGAGCTGAGGCTCTGCTGGCCGGTGGTGGGCTGGTGGCCTGAGCCTCACAGCTGTGGGCAGCCCCTGCTCACGGTTCCAGAGGAGCGAGGATGTGCCAGCCCACACTGCCATCCGCCTCTGGTGGCTGTGCAGATGTGATCTCGGTGACCCAGAAACAGAAATAGCTGGGGGTGAATTCAGGGCGGGCACTGAGAGAGATGATCAGGCTTTGAGAGGGCCCCGAGAAGCACCACAGCGGAGAGCAGTGCAGTCCGGTTTGGGGGGATGGCAGATGAAGGGGGGTGCAGGGCTGCTCAGGCACCCAGAGCTGGCAGACTTAGTCGTGCGGCCACTGATGTGGGATTTATCCTCACATCAAAATGCGTTTTCTCTGCCAGCCTCGGTCATCCTTTTGACCTCAGATGACTTGAGCGTGGTTGCCGTGGGAACGGGATCGCTCTTCCCTCCATCCCTGAGAAGCAGCTAGATGTTCGTCAAACACGACAATGAAATCAGCCGTCCCCGCGTGCCCTGTGCCGCTAAGCGGCGGGTGCTCCTGCCTGTCTCTGCCCTCCTGTTCTGCAGCAGGCAAGGGAAGCGCTGCCAGATCTCAGCTCTGCTCGCCCCTGCCCCCGAGCATGAAGCACACACCGCTTAGCAAACCCTGCCTGAGTGAGCGGCTCAGCTGGTTTCCTGGGGCAGCAGGCACATTTTTTTTTATCCTATAAATAATTGTCAGGGTACATCACTGCACACCTCACAGCCTCGGCTCGGAAGCAAACAGCGTCAGACAGCTACGTGACTGCAGGGAACGGAATCCCTAAAAACGGCCCTCTGGTGTCCAGGATCGGCAGGGCTGAGCTTGCGAAAGAGGGGTTTCCCCGTCACGCGCACAGCAGCTAATGGAGCTAATAGAGCTAATTTAGCTAATTCTGAGACAGGGGCTGGCTCATCTGCCAAGTCCTGGCAGCGTTACAGCCATTCAGAGAAAGGAAACAGGAAGACAATGGGAAGAAGGAAGAACGAGGGGGAAGGAGGGGAGACTGGCGAGGGAAACAGGGATGAAGGAAAAGGGAGTGGGTGGAAGAACTGTAGCCAGGAGAAGCAGCAGGGTGGATTGACTGGGAGGGCAGCTGGAAAACTTTGTGATGGGCACCAGAGAGGAGGGTGGGGCACAGCCAGAGGTGGGAGGTTTGGGGAATGAACATGTTGAAATGAATACTTACCAAGATTTAAGTACCCCAGAAAAACCATCTGAAACTTGTAGCTAAAAAAAAAGATAAAGGAAACTTGAAGTTTCAAAAGAATCTAGAGATGGGAACCTTAGCAAAAAAATGGGACTTGGCTGTAAGCCTATGGTCTTACGGCATAGGAAGGGAACCCAAAAACTCTTCAATCCGCATACAACAGACATGACGTACATTGCAGAACCCCTGCAACAAAACAGCAAGAGCTCTGCTGTTGCCCAATAGTGCCTTCTATATTGCACTGTCAATAGAAAGGCTCTAGGAAATTTTACAGATCTGTGCACATCTGGGGAGCAGGCCAAGAAGCTCCTGCTGCCTGCTAAACCAAGATCATACATCACTATTTATGTACAAAAGGATACAGCAAAACAAATAACTCTTTTCCATGCTATTTAGTGTTATCCACAATACATTATGGATACATGTGTCTACGTGTTGTTCTGTAAGTGATCTGGCCTTTTGGGGCTTCCTGTTTATCGTTTTCTTGTTGCTTCTTCCCTCTTTCAACAGCAGTGAGGCAAGAAAATCTAAGCCACTGGAGGAAATGGTTAGGTGCCATAAGGAGACAAGTGTGTTGCAGTAGATTTGCATGCATTTCAAGACATAAAAGGCCTACTAATTGACCTTAAAGTTGAAGAGAACACAAAATAGATACCTAGAATTGAGCTGAAGTTCCCCAATAATTCAGCCATCCTCAGTCTCTGAAGAACGCTGCAGTTCAGCAAACAGGTGGTTCAGGTGCTCACCCGGGTCCCTCACATGGTTTATGTCCCAGGACAAAGCAGGGCAATCCAGAGCCCCCTTTCCCCTGCACTCGGTGCCCTGCCTGGGGCTCTGCACACCGGCCAGCAGAGGGAAGTGCTGGAGTGAGCTGGATCCTGTTGCGCAGTCCGGTTTTTGCCAGCACCTCCTTGTTCCTGGGTACCAAAGGCACCAGTGGGAAGGTGGACTCGGGCCTCCTCCTTGTTCTTGATATTAGCTCTTACTCAGCCCTATCTGTAACCTTTTGCCTTCATGCTTTCACTGCAGCCTTATTTTCTAGTCTCACTTTTGTTCCCTCTTTGCCTCCCTGTATGATTAGCCACAGCCTTCCTGGATCATGGCCTCACCTTATCCATATCTAAGACGGAAAAGAAGTTCTTTGTTCTTCTTTAAAAAAAAAACCGTCTTTGAGGCAGGAGTGATAAACTTGGAATGAGAAGCAAGCACGTTAACATAAACACATGTGAAGAGGAAGCTACTTGTATCCTGTTTAGGGTGATGATCAAGTTGTGAAATACACACACACTTTTTTGGTCAGAAAGGAAGGAAAAAGAGATATTTTTCAAAAGATAATGACCAGAACAAAAACGAGGAGAGACTCTTGGAAAGGATATCAGAAACTGATAAAACCTAATAAATATGCAAAGTGGTAAATCAGAGTTTCACTGATTTCTTGCCTCAATTAGGATTGTTACCATCACTTAAAGCCAGTCTGCTGAGTCCATATCAGGCTGATTAAATGACCACATTATACTTTGTGGCTAACATCACACCTTAAACTCAGTCTAGATTAACTCAGAGAAGGAGAGAGAGAGGAGGAGATAAGTATTGGAAAAAATGAGGCTGGAGAGAAGAAGGATGATAGAGAAGAGATGATGCATAAAATTAACTTTTGCAAAGGCGCGGGAGATGTGTAATGTACAGGTGATGGGCAGTGCTGGGTACAGAGCAGGGCACAAAAGTTTGGGGTGAAAGGGGACAGGAGAGCAAATACACTGCAGATGTGAGAGCATGAGGTAAGAAAGGGAGGCTGGGGGATCCAGCTGAGCATTTCCATTGCGTTACCTGTCTTGGAGCTTTCGCTGCAGAGGTGCTAAATTGAAAGAGAACAGAAGAAGTGCCAGAAGGTGGGGAGCAGGGGATAATGGGATTATAAAATTAGAAGGCTTGAAGTCTATTTCCAGGTCTGGCATGACTGATCCATGTCATATGGCAAGGGCATTAAATAACTCTGACCTTTGTTGGGAATATTTGTTGCTGCTGCTGTGGACGTTTCTCTGTGCAATCCTTAACACGCTGTTCTTAGTAAAGGACTTAACGATAAATCAAGGCTGACTTTATCTGGAGTGATATTAATATGCCCAAGAAGATCCCCTTGTTCTAAGGCCTTTCTGGCTACAATGGCTCATGTTGTCATTCGACCTAGCCGTACCTAACTTATGAGGGGAAATAAACTGGTGTACACCTCAGTGGGATAATTATTCTGCAATGATTATCCTTACATCTCTTTCTATACAATATAAAAACTACCTCAATCTGTAATAAGTACACACTTTCAAAGCCATTTTTAGTCTGGAAAAAAATTTTAGAACTTCAAAACAACATGCACACCAAAACCAGATCATATAACTATGAAAACAACCATTCACTGTGAAACAGTCTGATAAGAGATTTTTATAACAGATCTGAGACAACATGACTCCCATGAAAAACTACAAGAGGAATTTGTTTACCCTTGTCAAAAGCTGCCCATTTGTGACCTACACTTCAACAAATTCAGATTAAAAGCCTAAAATTATCCTATGCACAACAGAAGGGTCATATTTTCTGTGCTTGTTTGTCCCATGGTGGGGTGGAAGGAAGTGTTGTCAGGAGAACTCATCGTGCTTTGGCATGCTCACGGCTACCAACACTCCTTGTCTGAAAGAAGGAAAACTGTCACCCTTTTACAAAGTTCGTGAGCCAGAGTAATGCCAAAGTAGTCACATTTGTTGTATACACATAGAGGCAGAGTCCTTGTCCCAGGTGGAGCAAGTCAGGACACCTGGATTGCTTCGGCTGTGAACAGAAGACAACTGGATAGCTTTAAAGAGGAGGCAGTGCCCTATTGTGCTTCCAGGTTTTCCTACATTGTTTCACCATGCCCTTTGGCAATCCCAGAGGCACTGGGGAACCGCTGCAGCCTACTTGTGTTTAAAGAGTCAGCCTAACCCTGCAGGGTCAGTGTTTCTGTCCCTCCAGCCCTTCTGGGGAGCAGGGAAAGGACAGCAAACCAAGGAAGCTTGCAGACACTGCATCTGTCCAGGATTTCTAGTCTCAGGTTAGTGCTGGCATGTTGGCTCTGTCCCTGTGACAGTGAGATCCCCTCGGCAGCACCTCTGCCCCAGCCTCTTGGGAGTGAGTGGGGGAGAGGGAGAGCAAAGGTGAGGGGAAAGGAGAAGAGGTCCTGATGGTCTGATCTTGGATTGGTTCTGAGACCTAGCAGTACTAGAGTCTGGGTTACTGTCTTCAGTGTAGTCACATTCCAGTTTCCTTGGCCTTCTTTTCACCAGGATGAGCAGTCCTGTTTGGTCAGTGCTTGTGGAAGGGCAGCAAACAGAAGCTTTCTCAGGGGACAGGTATGAAGAGATCAGCCCTCTGTTCTTCACACGGGGGAAGATTTGGAAACAGGGTGAGATGGCACAGCTGATGTGCTGATCCAGATGTAGCTCCTCCTTTTGCTGTGCTACCTTTCACCTTTTCCTCAGTGAGGTGAGGCTGGCAGGCTGTGTGGAGGTTGGAGATCGAGCCAGGTCAGCTGAGACTGGAAGCCTGGGGGGTGTCACAGTCTCCAGAGCAGAGCGGGAGGTGTTGCCCTGAGGAAAGAAAATGAGAGGAGGGTAATTGCATGAGAGGGAGTTAGGAAGGCAGCGGAAGAAAATGCCATAGGGCAAGTGGTGAGGGCAAAGATTTCAAATGGTAACAGAGCTCCTCCATGAGGATTACCTGAGTGCATAACAGAGAGATGCTGCAGGCAGAGGGGGCCCCAAGGGAAAGAGGCTTGTGGGAGAGCTGTTGTAAGGTAGGAATGACAGAAGTGTTATCTGGGGTGAGCAGATGCAGCCTTGTCTATGTTGGATTGCTGTGTTTAGTCTCCAGCCAATTTTTCAGGTTGTGATAACTTGTGTTTGCAGGATTTGTGCACTGAGTGGGATTGGTGACATCTCTTGTTCTCATTGAAAGGGAGTTTAATTTATTGTTCACTTAAACTGCTGTGGGTCTGTCTTAATTTCACATCGGTGAAATCTGGCAGATTCCCAGTGTTGGGTCACAAACCGTGTTGGGTGGGGCAGCTCCGGTAGGGCTCCTGTAGGCAAGGTGGGGATACAGGGAACACAGAGTGAGTGGAACACAGTACTTGAATGCCTTTCATGGCTGCCAGATGTGGCAGCACCTTTCCATCTGGGAGAGAGCCAGAGTGAAGTCAGGGCTATTGTAAGATCCTCCTTACGTGGATAAAATCCACATCTGCTCCACGTGTCCTACTCCTACTGTTTAACATGTCCCCAAGTCTGGTGCACATATGCACTTGCTCCTATTCTGATTGTGCCTTCCTGCTTGAAGGATGACAGAAAGGGGTGCAGAGGCAACAGAAGAGGAGGATAAGCTGTTTCATTATGTAAAGCCTAGGGAATAAGTTGTCTGCCTTACATAATGGAAATCATCCTCAAATGGAAATTTGAAAGAAAAAATGTTCCCTCTCAGAGATTCTGCCTGGACAGTTACCCCACAGAGGTATCTCAGACAGCTTCACTGGTTTGGGGGGAGTTGAAATATAACTGCCCAGCAGCTGAGCCTGTGATGGGAGGGAAAACAGAGTGGAACTGGAGCAGTTGGTACCTGCTGGGGATGGTGGGCACTGCTTATTGCCTGAGAGCCACGTGTGTTTGTCATCTGCATCTCTCTGAATCTTCGTAGCATCTCTGTAAGAAAACAGAGGACCCAAAATGATCTCCCTGCTGTCTTCTGGGCACCTTGAAAACTGATGGGTGGAAGGGGCTGGGCAGGTTTAATGTCCACACCTGCTGCCTGGCAGGAGGAGACAGTTGATCTCCACAGAGCACGCTGAACTCACATAAACCTGCTTCACCACGGCAGTTTACATCAGGTCCAGATATTAGGTGATTAGGGAGCCAAAATTAGAGACTGAAAGGTTGTACAGTATTCAAGCATGTCATGTTGTGTCCCTGTGACTGGCAGGCCTTTTACTTGCCCTTCAAGCCACTGAGGTTTGGTTTAGCCTTTTGAATGTCCCGGGAGGGAGAACAGGCCATAGGGCTGCAAGAGTAGGTTGCCTTTTTGGTATTTTCTTCAGTGGTAGCTTGGTCCTCTCTTACTTGTTGGGAGGAGGCAATCTGTCTGTTTAGGAACAATGTCAGAGTACTCAGCAGCTCTTGTTCCTCTCAGTAAAAAGTAAGAATATTCTTAGGCTCACATAGGCTGTCTCAACAATACTTCCATGCTCTGTGCAGCAATTTCCCAAGGGCTGCATCCTAACCTCTTTTGGTGTACAACACCAGCCAGTGAGTGGCTTTGTTTTTCTTCCTAGTTTAGGAAGAGTGTCCTACTGCAACATCAGTTTCTCAGTCATCTAATCACAAAAATTTGGAGCGTGACTCTGAAGGTCATTTTCTTGTTTCTGGTCTGGGCTAGATGGACAGAATCTGACATGTGTATGTTCCCCCGATAGCATCAGCTGTGCACATTCCCAGCAGGCAAGTGAGGGTTTATGATCCATAACTATACTTTCTTGCATCCCAGAAAATTGTTTGTTGGTGCCAGAGGCTTCAAGTAAGTAAAGGAGCATGAAATCAAGAATGAAGACAAACAATACTGAACATGCAGCACTTGTAGTGGCTCTGTTCAGCAGACCCAGCAGCTGCCTGTGTCATGGTTTCTGCTTTTAGTCCAGAGAGGAGCTGTGGATTGCCTAGCTGGTGGAGCACTGGTCTGGGTCTCTGGATATTGGGGTTTGATTTATGGCTCCATCACAGATCTTCTCTTGGGCCAAACAATGTAATCACTACATGTCGGTTTCCATATCAGCAAAACAGAATTAATACTACTTCTTTTCCCTTATGTATGTAGGCCTTGAGATAAGTCTTCAGGATATAGCTCTCTCTTACTCCCTTTTTATACATACAGTGCTTGCTACAGTGTCAGCCTGATTTAAGTTGGACCCTTTAGGAGAACTAATTAATCCTATTAATAATGCATCTCTAGCTGGCTCCGAGCTCTGAAAATCATGTCATCAGTAGTTTCATTTGTTGGTTTCTGCAATATTCTAAGCTCTGTGGGGTGAACTCTGGAAGAATCAGAGGAGTGGCTGCCCTGGGAAAGTAATTCCAGATCTTTCACTGAGCCTGGCACAGAATGGAGTGGAATTCAGGGAGGCTTGGATCTGCTGTATGAACATCAGATAAAGGCAACAGTGGTCAGACATTTATTTTACTACAACATTTCACTTCGCAGTTTAAGGTGTTCCCAGAAATCTTGCATCAATGGCTGATCAGGAATCAGTTGCAGATAAATATGTTATTCAGAGAGTTTTGAGCTTCACTGCATTTTTAGGTCAGTTCAGGATTTAGGGTCTCATGTGACTAGCACATTGTCTTCTCTGTCTGATCCAGTGATTCTTCTGAAAGGCTAAAGAATGTGTTATCTGATAAGTCTTTGGACCTGTTAAAGGTGGTTTGGCTCAGGGTCCCAAATTCCCAGGGAAACCTGAACTCTTGGCATAGGGTGGCTGAATGGTTGTGGTGGTCTGTGCCTTTGTGACAGGAAGAGCTGCACAGTCTGCACTTAACATCAGGGATAGTGCAGGAGACATTTCTCAACCAAGAGACTCTTTGAAGACCTGAAAATTACTGACTTGCTGAAGTAATGGTCTTTCACCCAACAAGAAAATCCTTCTGCAGGCAGTGGAGGAATCCTGCACGTTCTGTCCCTGTCACTCAATGCTGCACTAATTGCTTCACTGGACACAAAAATGGTGCAAGAACATACTTCCCTTACACTGTCATGCAACTTTCTGAGAATTAGAAGAATATCTATCATCTACTAGAAAGAGATGTGTTTCTGTATCAGCCATTTTTTTTTCTATTTCTCCTGCTCTTAATTTTTATTACATCCTTGTACTTTCTTTCACAAATATATTTATTTTGCCCAGCTGTTCCTTTCTTACACTGTCTTAGCCTGCACCTTGGTTTTCTCAGTTTTCTCTTTTTCTGTCCATTTTCTGTAAGACATATTTCCTTCCCCCTCCCCTCTTTTTTTATTTTTTTTTTTGCTTCAATTCTTCTTAATCCCTTTTCCTGTTTTATTATCTCAGTCACTGTGCTGCCACAAGATCTAGAAAAACAGATGAGGTTAAAATTGCAGAAAAGAAGTGTTACAGTGGCTGTAGTGCCAGGACAGTGGCTGGAGCTGAGAATTAGGTTTAAACAGGCTGCACTCCAGCACTGCTTGTTGTTTGGACAGGTACTGCAGTGCTTGTTAGTTAAGGCAGGCTTCAATACAGTGGCTTATGGATCTGAAGGGGGATAGGGGCAGCGTTTAGGCAACCACACCTAAAACAACATGTTCCCAAAAAACTACCCTCAGTGACTATCATGTGCTGGAGGCAAATTTTTGTCATTGCTTTATTTCTGAAAATACTGTTTGCTTCCCTACTAGAGATCAGACATGACATGAAATGCAATGGTGATTAGTGTGTTTTCATTTCAAAAAAGCCTCCATAGGAAGCCTGTCTCACTGCTGAAGGCAGCTGGAATGGTGGAGACCCTGAGAACTGGGTCAGGCAGTGGGACACATCCCCATACAAAGGATAATTAAGGATGCATTGGGTATGAGGCAGCCTGATCCCTACCTTACCTGGCATAGGTACAGAAAGCAGGTGATCTTGGCTCCTAGTCTTTTTTCACCATGAGCATGTTCAGATTTATTTGGCAGAGCATATGTATAGTCTAAGGACTACAACAGGTGGTTTTGAGACTTAATCAGGCATTCAGAGCAGCATGGTGTGTTGGTTTGTCCTTCCATAGCAACTTGTGGATCCACGAACACCATGTCTAGGAATGTAGAAAATGGGTCCCTTAATGGAGAAGCTGAACACTGGTCTCTTGTTCTGGAGTATTGCACTAACCACAGAGCTACCCTGTTAGTGCAGAGAAAGCAGCTACTAAAGAATTGCTCCTTTTTTTAGATGTAAAGAGAGGGGTGAGTGCAGGTTCAGGAAAGCAGAGATTGCAGGCTGCCCCTCTGAAGGAAGGCCCCTTTCAGCAGTTCTGACTGCTGCAGTGTAACCTGGAGAGTGCTGGGATTTACTATTTTCTTCTGTGTCGTTTTGTATTATGGCTCCCCAGGGTATTTTTTTTTTTCTCCTTCTGGGCTCTTGGTTTCCATTTAAGGGACTGAGAAAGTCCCAATGCTGCAGTGCTCAGCATCGTGGCATCTCAGACTGGGTTCTGCTTTTTGTTTCTCTTTGTCTTGGTTCTTTACTAGTTCTACATCTGATAAAGGCTCTTTCCTCCTTGCAGTGGGGTGCTGTGAAAAATCAAGACTGTCAGATGTCCAGATCCTACAGTGCTCCAGGAGTGGTGTGATGTGTATGTGCCTTGTGGATGGGAGAGGCCGTGCAATTAGTGACACATTTTGAAGCACTTGACATATTGTTCTGTGATCCCCTGAAGACTGAGAATCTGGCAAGATGCTGCCCTATCCCATATCAGGTTCCAGCTGGCTGTACCAGGAGTAACACAGCAGTCCTTCAGCTGGGGGACTTTAGCTCAGCGGCATAGTCTCTGATACCACACCTGAATTCCAATGCTTAGTCTCACTCAGCCAGGTGCCCTTTGTTTTTGGCATGTTTTATTCCTACCCCCTAAATTCTCCTGCTGTGTTTCTGAGTGGAGGGTATGTGAATGTCTCGACAGGAGATGCCTGCTCCATGCTCTTACTCCTGAAAAATCTAATTCTGTTTTGTCTGTCTCTTCCCACTCCCATTGCCAGGGAGATTCGGTTTTCCGGGGCGGATGTCTGTCAGACTGGCTGCTGTGAGGTATTCACTTCTTTAGAAATTCAGCTGCTTGGGGATCTGAGTTATGCACATACGTATGTGTGAAAAGGTGGGTCAGAATGAGGATTACTAGGAGGGACTCCGTGCTATAATGTGGGAAGGCCCCGAGGAGCCTCACTGCAGCCCAGAGGAACACATGAGCAGCATGGGAGACCAAGGGGCCTCTGCAGAGCAGCTGAGTACAAGGAAAATGACACTTAATATCCTCCAGCTGCATAAAGTACAGTCACTCATCATATCAATACTCTTCAATCCTCGTGTGTTCTCTGCTTCCACATGTGGTACTGGCTGTGTCTGCCAAAAAGTCTGCTTTACATGGCCTCCCTCCTTCCCTCCAGCCTGGCACTGGCACAGCTGATAGCAGGGCTGCTGCACTCCCCTAAGTGCTGAGGACGTGAGAGACTGCATGAGGATGCAGCCCAGCGCCCTCGGGCCACCTGCTGCCTCCCAAAAGGCTGATGGCATTAATCAAGGACAGAGGAGGGCAGCTCCCCACCCCCACTCGTGCTTTTAACCCTGTGGGGACCAGGACGTCCTTTCACAAGGGACCTTGGGATGCAAGTGAGGGATCACAGCAGCAGAGGCTGGAGGAGGAATAGGGATGCCCACGCAATGAAAAATGATGGGGGGAATGATGAGAGGAAATGTGGCTGGGAAGGGAGGAGCCACTGATGTGAAGGGCAAAGAGGAGATACGTGCTGAGGGGAGAGTGTATAGAAAGATGTAGCCTGCTTGGAAACAGACACAGCAGTAGGGAAAAGGACAGATGGAGAAACCAGAAAGAGATGGAAGCAGACTTAGAGAAAGAGAAAGAAGGGAAAAAGAAGACAGTCAGCCTGGGTGGGTTAAGGCACAAATGCAGGAGGTGCCAAGAGCTGGCTAAAGGAGGGTTATGTGACATACTGAAACCGAGGCACTTGGCCAGTGGGTACAAACGTGACATCTGGGCCTGCCTGGGGCAGAGTTTTGTAGAAGGGGAGCTACTGATGTTTAAAATAGGTGCTTAGTGGGGAGAAGACCACTGGTTAAAAACACAAAGTTTAAAGGCTGGGTTGGCTCCCCAGTCTTTCCATGTGGGTGGTTTCCCCCATATGTCCCCTGATTACCATTCTTGTAGCTCTTTCAGTAGCCAGGGATATTGGACTGGCCAGTGTGTAGTCCCTGCCTTATGGCTCCTTGCTATGCTAGACCTGCCATTTCATTTATTCCAATTGCTGAGCTGGGGAATGGCCAGTTGTACTTATCTGTGTCATCAACAGAGGAATCTACACTCTTCCTCATGCATCTAGTCTCTGCTTTCCCAGGTGCATTTCCCCATACTCACATTGTTTGTAGAGCGATAATGCACTTGGCAGGAGAGCTAATTCAGCAGTATAATGTCTTTCAAACAAAGTGCACCCTGTTCCCACCTGGTCAATTAAACTGGAACAAATCTGTGCAGAAGCACTGACCTGAGGCCAAGCACTTTGCCTCCTGGAAAGATGTGTGGTGACTTCCCCTGTGAACACCGCCTCAGCCCGGGATGGGCAGCTCATCCCCTCTGTCCTGTCCACTGCTGGTCTGCTCAGGCAGATTGCAGCAGGGTCAGAACCAACTGTGATGGGGTTTTGCATGCAGCACACACCTGTAGTCTGCCCCAACCCCTTGAAGGAATGACTCCAAGAGTGAAGCCCCTACTGGAACAAGTGGTATCGATGCTTTCTCATGGATGCTGTTGCTGACATAGAGCAAAAGCCATGGAGTGGTGCTGAGCCTGTTCCCTACAAGCTCTCTTGTCTCTGGGGAACTTGAATCCAAAGCTTCTCAGTACTGGAGATGTTTGTCAAAGCTTGTTCTTGGTCCCTGACCTCTGAGCAGGTGGCCTGTACCTTGCTGAGACACAGGGCCACAGTGAGAGCTGTTTCAGAGCAAACGACAGTATTACGGGAAGAGCACTTGCTGGAGTTACGTGGATTGGAAGGAGGAGGCCACGCAGCCAGGCCTGTGACCTCTCCAGTTTCCAGAGCTTTCTCTGGAGAGGCCTGGGCCAGAGCAGCCACAGCTCCTGTGTGAGTCTCCCAGGAACCTTTCCAGGGAGTTGCCCATGGACAGTACAGAGAAGCTCTCCTTACACTTCACTGTAAAGCTGTGCAGAGCAGCACTTGTGGCCTACCCTGTTGCAAATGGTCATGTAAAATATTAAAAGAATTGCCCTTCACATCTGGTTGGAAAGGTACAGATTTCTTTTGAGGATTTAGTCAATAGCATTAACTTTCTTAATGCTTTCAGCAGAATCTTATCTTTACTGTTCAAGCTCTCCCTTTTTCCGGGTTTGAGACCTTATCACTATAAGGAGTGATATTTTTTGCACAACAAAATACGAAGGAAAAAAACCCCTTCTTCATTACCTACAGAAGTTCCCCTGTAGGATTTTGTTTTTATTTTTATGAATGTGAAAGTTGAAGTTTGGGTAAACTTTGCCCAGTAGAAATAAACAATAAAAATAAAAGCTTTCAAAGAGGGAACACGTGACTGCTGGTACACAGAAATGCACATATATAAACAAATACAGTGGCTACATGAATGTGAGCAAGCAGAGATATGCAAGCAGAAACAAAGATACAGCTATATATTATGTAAACACTCGTGATCATGTGTATCTACGTGCCTTTGTATGTGCAAATTAGCATGTGTCCAAATATCTTCAGATATTTAAATGTATGCTCAGAAATAAAAGTGCCTGCATAAATATATATGTGAACATAAAGTAATATGTACACATTTTAATATTATGATACTCTTAATATCATGAATTCATGCACTGGTAATTTCAGGCATGCTATTGTTTGTACATGACATCACACATTATGTGTCTGTTTATGTATCCGAACATAAAGTTACTCAGATGTGAACATTTTATGTAGAAATACAACTACAGAGAATCCTCCACGTGCCCACCAAAACACACCTGGGCAGCTGTGCACAGCATCCTGGCACAGCTAGGCTGGCTGAATGCAGCCACTCTGGTTCTCAAAGGGGGGAGGAGGGCCACGGGCAAGCAGGTACACGCGTGTGTAGGAGTGCAAGCGAGCCATGAAAGGGTGCAGGAATGATCCTGGGGGAGGACAAAGGGTGTGTGGAGCACCCGGAGGGAGCAATACAAGAGCCAGATGGGTTTACATGAGCAGGGCAGCATCACTGGAGGGTGAGAAAGGAGGCTGGGGAAGAGACAAGAGAGCACGAGTCAGGGAACGTGGTATTCCCCTGAAAAGGAAGAACTATGAGGGGACAATATAGGGGAGATACCCACCCTGGTTTGCTGGCACCTGTTTCTGAGGGGGAATGGGGCAGAACTGCCGGGATGGGATGGGATGGGATGGGATGGGATGGGATGGGATGGGATGGGATGGGATGGGATGGGATGGGATGGGATGGGATGAGGTTGCATGCTGGAATTCCTCCTGCCCCCTTTCTAGTGGTTGACCCTGCCGGCAATAGAGAGCAGAACTGGCTCCATAAGACGCTCTTCCTGAAGATTGGTTTAATGCCTGGATCTCAGCACAGGAGCAGTGTTCGGGGTTTTGGAGCACTCTTCCCATCGCCCCTTTTTTGAAATGCACGGGCTGCTCCTTGTGCTCCTGCTGACTGAGCAGCAAGCACGGGCTGCTGTGCTTGGGAGGAGAGGGGAGCACTGCCCCGGGGCAGCTCAGAGCATCCCGTGCTGGGAGAGGAATGATAAACCCCGGTGCCATTGATTGGTTTAGCCGTTGTCAGCCCGCATAGGGACAGGGGGAGGCTCAGGTCCCGCTGAGTGTTTACAGCTAACTTTAGATTACAGTGGTGAGGGGAGTGGAGAAGGGTTAGCCAGGGGCTTTGTTCCTTTCCTGGGAATCCTGCTGCTGTAATTACTTGTGATCTCAGCCATTTTCACAGTCTCTGTTCCCCTCCGCCCCAGGCTACAATCCTTCACTCTGTTGCTGGAAAATGTAGTGTGGTTGGGGTCAGGTACCTGGGAGCAGAACGCGGCTTGGAGAGAAATGCCTCGAGAAGTGGTGTTTGTGAATCCGCGGCTCTGCTCGTGCCCGGTGTGTCTGTGTGTTTGTGTCTGAGCTGCTGTGGCAATGTGTGCGGGTTAATGTGTGTGTTTGCTGGGGCGTGTGTAGGTCTAGTGGGCGCGTTCAGCTCTGCACACTCTGTGTGTGTGTGCTGGCCCTGCTGCAGTTTTCTCTTACTAATGCTGGGGTGTGAGGAGTATGCCTAAATGGGGACGTGAGATAAGGCAGCTCACACTGATGAAACACCTCCACTCCGTGCCATGGGTGCAGGCCCAGACTGGCTCTGCGTGCCAGCAGGCAGCATTCCCCAGCACCTATTCCACTGGTCCTGGATTGACCAGGCTGGGCATAAACTGTGAGGAAGCCTATGCTTTCTGATCGGTATCTGTGTGCCTGAAACACTGCAGCTGGTTAAGCAGCCAGAGCACATTGTCCAGCTGCATTCGTCAAACTTCCCATCATCCTTTCCTCAGGCTGCCACCGTGCCCTGCACGTACCAAAGAGAGTTTCTTCATACATCTTCCCGAGAAAAATTGTTTCCCTCTCTCCTTAAGAAATAACGTTTTACCATCTGAATCTAGTAATTTCTTGAGCAATATGAAGTGAAGATTAGTTTTGTGAAGATTTATCAAAAGCAACCCAGTCCTTATGCATGTACTGCTCAGCCCTTGGGAAAAGGAATAAGAAGGAAGCGGGGCTCAGATGACTGGCAACCCTAATTGCCTCTATCCCATACCTTCTATTCCTCTCCAGACCTCCTCATGAACCAGCCCCTAGTCCAAACACTCTCCTGAACTGGGTGTATCTTCCTATAGCTATGCTGCTGCCCAGGACTTTGCTAGGGAATTCTCTTCGTAATTTTACAGCTTGGTACAATTTTTTTTTTCTCTGCTTATGCAGACGGGCTTTAATTGAACTTCATTAGCCAGGCTGTTTTCTTAGATTGCCCTTCAAACTTAGTTTCTTGCTCAGGGTGGAGAAAAACACAGCGAGATGCAGTGACTGATACAGAAAAAGCCCACACCACGTGAGTTTTGGCCAAAGCGTCTCGCTCCTGCAGCCCTGCAGCCTCCTGCTAGCTCAGCCCTGAGCTCCCATCACAGCTCTGCTGCTGTCTCCACCACCTCAGATGCTGCAGCATCCCAGTTCACGACTGGGACATGGGCTTTGGGGCAGTTTCAGTTGTAGTCCACTTCCACATTCCAGAGAAAAGGAGGCAAACCCTGAAAGAGATCATAAGAAGGGCAGTTGCTTGTGGTAAAAAAACACATATGTTTATAGCATTCTCTGCAAGTCACATGCCCATACTTAATTATTGCTATTCTGAGATATAGACCAGTGTTAGAATAAAATAAGATAAATAAATAGTGCAGGAAAAGGCAAATATACAGGTATATAGCTCCTCTCTTTGCTAGAAAGCCTGGTTTCACAAGGCAGCATCAATCAGGAGAAAAAACAGGCTTGTGGCCTAGGTGCTGGTCAGGAGTCTTTTTCCAGTCAGAGCAAAAAAAGAGGACAAGGCCTGAAGCGTTATAGGAAATGGGACTAGGAAACCTTAGATGAATTTCAGGGGGTTGTCACGTTTCTCACACAGCACCAGGACAGAATTTTCAAGGGGATGCTGGCTTCCTCTCCAGCACGTAGTTTTCTGCAGAACTATTCATTCTTTTAATAAGGTTAGTTCCTCTTTGTGAATCATTGTTAAAGCATTACATATTGGTTTCCGCTGATTTTTTTTTAAAACACATACTTCCCCTTTTGAAAGCAACGGTGAAAGTAATAAAACGTTTAACTTCGGTTTACTTCAGATTAACCGGCCAGCTTAATCACCAAAGTTTTCAGATAGTAGCTTCAGCCTACACTGCACTGTGGTTGAGGGCAGAATTGCAGAATTTAAAGGTGGCTTAGGTTTACTGCCGTGATCTCTCCAGTGCTATGTCCGTGCTCTTTTAGTTGGGTAATTTTTCAGCTTCCTCCTCTACCTTTCTGTCTGTTCATCTTTTCTGACTATTCACAAGTTATCCTTTTTCCTCTGGTATTTTGCTGCTGCCTTTTCCTTCCTCTTCTCTTCTATTCCTCTGCCTTGCCCTTCTAATCTGCTTTAGTATTTTCTTTCTTCACCTCATTATGTCCTTTTGTTTTTGCCTTCTGTCTTTCCATTGGTTCTTTTCTCACTCGCTTAACCTCCTGTTGTTTACAGGCCAACCTACATCCCACCCATCATCTTGTTTCTCTCTTTTATCTTTCCTTCTTTTCTTCCCCCCCCTCCTAACCTCCTCTCAACAATAACAGTTACTCATGGCTTGAGGGGGAAGCATCTGGCCCATGCTGGCTCTCATTCTCTCTCCTTTGTTCTGAATGCTCTTTTGTTATAAACACAACAAACAGAAAAGCACAAAATCAGCTCTCAAGGCAAACACTGCATAATAATCCTCCTTGTCCCTGCTCCTCTTATCTCTGAAGAATTTGTTCTCCAGGCAAAATAAGAAGAAACACGAGATAGGATTCTCTAAATGTGGAGGCGAAAGAGACTGGATAGAGCTTCATCATATGGGCCAGCACCACTGAACTGCAGCTTGGGCAGATTGATTAAAGCAGGTGAAATACAGCTTGCCAGGAGCTTGGACAGCAGTGTTATGATCCTGTGGTTGATCAATCCCTGTTGATCAGTCTGTGTTCCCATTAGGTTGTAGAGGCATGGATAGGATCAAACATGTTATTTTTGTAGCACCTAATTTTTGGTGCCTTCTCCTCATTTGTGCCTTGAGCCAAGGCCTTGTGCCCATGAAATGTGTTTGCGAGAGAATTGTGCCTGGACCTCCACTGACGTTCTCAAAAAGCCACAGCAAGGTGCTTCTGTGGGGCCACATGCCAGCTCCAGTCCCTGAGATAAATTAAAATAAGAACAGGCTTGCCCGTTACTGGGGCTCTTGCTTAATGTTAGATAGGGATTCTCTGATTAAACCAGCTTTTCTCAGAAAATGGAAGCTCCCAGGAAATGAAATGTTGGTTGGCATGCACTAGTTTAGACATGCAAGTGTTCTCAAAGCCAAAAAGAAAAGCAGCTTGTCAAGCAAAAGACAAGCCTTTCCCAATCCCCATAGCTCTGTGGTTAGGATACCAGTGTTTAATGTAGGGCAGCCAGCATCACGTTCTACCTGGGACCGGTTCTGCCTGGCCCTTCCCCCAGCAACCTTAGATCTGGCTGCCCACATGCAGTGGGCCTCCATCCTAGCACGGTTACTGCTCTTTGCATAATGCTCGAGTATTTTATTCACAAAAAGACTGGGTGAATAGTTTCACCTGGTGCAGTACCAGATAGCTCTGCTAAGGAGGTGTTAAGGTACTTCTCCCAACAGCCGATCTTCAGAAGAATTAGCCGTGATGTGGGAGGTAGGTGTGTGCCCCAGGACAGAAGCAAAACTGGCATTTAGGAGGGACGGGCTGTGATGCCAACTTCAAATCTAAATATTTGAACACATAGGGGCAAAACTCACTGAAATGGGTATTTCCCCCCACATTCCTTAGGGAAACTGGGGGTTCAGTTGATGCATTTTGAGCTTGAGAAAGAAACAGTCTTTTATATTACTGTTTACTTCTCCAGCTCTGTAAAATAAAGACGTGCTACCCACGATGTTCTGCATTGTTTGTTAGAGATTTAATTTTTAGCTAAACTTTTATTGCTTCTAAATTGGACCGGTAGCTATATATGTATTTAATCTAATCTTGAAGTTTGGATTGCTCAGCATTTGCAACAGACTTACGTGGGTTAAGAATAAACAACGAATGAGGACATTTCAGAAGAATGCAGTCCAAAGATTGTCTCTGAAATGTGAATATGCTTAAAGCCTCCACAAATATGGCAGCTTCTCACACTAACCAGTAAATGAGTATTTCCAGAGCTAATGCCAGAGTTTGGGACAGATGGGTGATCAGATTCAACGTGGAGCTTGCTATGCTTGCAAAGAAGTGGAAAATAAGCTAGGAAAAAGAAAAATGCGTGCCAGGATTACTCAAAGTGTTGGGGAATTAGGCTGGACCCGTCAGCCTGACAGAGGTGAGGCTGACACAGCTCCTTGCCCCCAGTAGCAAGAATGAGCCTGTATTCCCTGTGGACACATGCATAAACCCACACATACACGCTGCACAGGCAGACGGACATGCGGCTGCCTCGCAGAGCTACACAGACACACATTTACACACACAGCACCAGCCCCCTCACAGAAGGAGCAGGATGGAGCTCCAGCAGCGGGGAGTATACATGTTTACATACACGTGTAACTATGACGAGGTGGATCCTTCCAAGGAGCCGGGCTCAGACAGTCTGGCCACAGACACCAGCCTCTGATGCTGGCACAAGGCTGCAGCCCCACTCCTGCTGCTGGTACACACACACACAGGTGTCTGCATGGATGGCCAGGATACTCCTGATTCCCCACGGGAGCCAACCTGGCGTGGCCTCACCCTTAGAGACAAGGAGATATCAGTGGTACCCACCCCTACAGAGAGCACCTCATAGCTAAAATCAGAATTTAATAACGAGATACGGCAAACTGTGCTAACCAAGTGCACAGGACAAGGCTGGACACTTGTGCTGGTCGGCCGAGAGTTTTCACGCAACTGTCCCTTTTTAACCCATATCTCTCCCTTTTCTCTTTGTTACCTCCTCTAAACATCCCATAGTAAGTCCTGTGCAATCCCAAAATGCTCTTCCC
Organism: Ifrita kowaldi; assembly: GCA_013398055.1. Classification (NCBI taxonomy): domain Eukaryota; kingdom Metazoa; phylum Chordata; class Aves; order Passeriformes; family Cinclosomatidae; genus Ifrita; species Ifrita kowaldi. The sequence goes on from VZRS01015178.1 coordinate 33,857, forward strand.
CTGCATCCTGCAAGGTGTCCGTGCCCCTGTGCACAGCAGCGCCTCTTTCACAGTTTGAAAGGTGCTCCAGCTTTGGCTTTGTGATGAATTTCGCACCTGGGCTGATGGCTCTCCTGAGCTGCTGGCCCAGGCAGGGTGTCCTTAATCTGGGTTGTCACCTGGCATTTTGTCCCTGTTTTCCTGCGGGTGTATGAAAATGCCTCCTTTGATGTGCTAATGACTCTTGTGAGGGGCCTGGAAGTAGCCGGGGCAGAGTGTTAGCTGTGGGCCTCCTTCTGCCATTGTCTCTCCGTGCTCCTTTGTGGGTGTGAGGAGGAGCTTTTGTGAGACGGCTGAAGAAAGAGGACTGTGCAGGCATCCCGTCCCCTTCCACAGTTTTTGGTTTTTTTGGTTTTTTTGGTTTTTTTTCCTGGGAATAATCTTTTAACAACAACACACGGAATACCCATGAGATATTTATCAAATAAATGTAACACATAAATACCCCGTGAGGGTGTTTATCACTCACCCTCATAAATGCCATAAAGTAAACGGGTGTTTCTGAGAGTGAGTGAGGGAAAGATTTGACCTGTTAATTTCCAGTTATGTGTGGCCAGGTGACACCACCAAATAAACAGCAGAATCGAATTTAAAACGTGATTGTTCCAGTCCCCCAGAATTTGATGGCAGAAGTGGTGTCCAGTCTCAAAGTATTTTTCATAACAATAAAAACCAGGGTAAGTCAGTTTTNACACACACACACAGGTGTCTGCATGGATGGCCAGGATACTCCTGATTCCCCACGGGAGCCAACCTGGCGTGGCCTCACCCTTAGAGACAAGGAGATATCAGTGGTACCCACCCCTACAGAGAGCACCTCATAGCTAAAATCAGAATTTAATAACGAGATACGGCAAACTGTGCTAACCAAGTGCACAGGACAAGGCTGGACACTTGTGCTGGTCGGCCGAGAGTTTTCACGCAACTGTCCCTTTTTAACCCATATCTCTCCCTTNGACGTTCTCAAAAAGCCACAGCAAGGTGCTTCTGTGGGGCCACATGCCAGCTCCAGTCCCTGAGATAAATTAAAATAAGAACAGGCTTGCCCGTTACTGGGGCTCTTGCTTAATGTTAGATAGGGATTCTCTGATTAAACCAGCTTTTCTCAGAAAATGGAAGCTCCCAGGAAATGAAATGTTGGTTGGCATGCACTAGTTTAGACATGCAAGTGTTCTCAAAGCCAAAAAGAAAAGCAGCTTGTCAAGCAAAAGACAAGCCTTTCCCAATCCCCATAGCTCTGTGGTTAGGATACCAGTGTTTAATGTAGGGCAGCCAGCATCACGTTCTACCTGGGACCGGTTCTGCCTGGCCCTTCCCCCAGCAACCTTAGATCTGGCTGCCCACATGCAGTGGGCCTCCATCCTAGCACGGTTACTGCTCTTTGCGTAATGCACGAGTATTTTATTCACAAAAAGACTGGGTGAATAGTTTCACCTGGTGCAGTACCAGATAGCTCTGCTAAGGAGGTGTTAAGGTACTTCTCCCAACAGCCGATCTTCAGAAGAATTAGCCGTGATGTGGGAGGTAGGTGTGTGCCCCAGGACAGAAGCAAAACTGGCATTTAGGAGGGACGGGCTGTGATGCCAACTTCAAATCTAAATATTTGAACACATAGGGGCAAAACTCACTGAAATGGGTATTTCCCCCCACATTCCTTAGGGAAACTGGGGGTTCAGTTGATGCATTTTGAGCTTGAGAAAGAAACAGTCTTTTATATTACTGTTTACTTCTCCAGCTCTGTAAAATAAAGACGTGCTACCCACGATGTTCTGCATTGTTTGTTAGAGATTTAATTTTTAGCTAAACTTTTATTGCTTCTAAATTGGACCGGTAGCTATATATGTATTTAATCTAATCTTGAAGTTTGGATTGCTCAGCATTTGCAACAGACTTACGTGGGTTAAGAATAAACAACGAATGAGGACATTTCAGAAGAATGCAGTCCAAAGATTGTCTCTGAAATGTGAATATGCTTAAAGCCTCCACAAATATGGCAGCTTCTCACACTAACCAGTAAATGAGTATTTCCAGAGCTAATGCCAGAGTTTGGGACAGATGGGTGATCAGATTCAACGTGGAGCTTGCTATGCTTGCAAAGAAGTGGAAAATAAGCTAGGAAAAAGAAAAATGCGTGCCAGGATTACTCAAAGTGTTGGGGAATTAGGCTGGACCCGTCAGCCTGACAGAGGTGAGGCTGACACAGCTCCTTGCCCCCAGTAGCAAGAATGAGCCTGTATTCCCTGTGGGCACATGCATAAACCCACACATACACGCTGCACAGGCAGACGGACATGCGGCTGCCTCACAGAGCTACACAGACACACATTTACACACACAGCACCAGCCCCCTCACAGAAGGAGCAGGATGGAGCTCCAGCAGCGGGGAGTATACATGTTTACATACACGTGTAACTATGACGAGGTGGATCCTTCCAAGGAGCCGGGCTCAGACAGTCTGGCCACAGACACCAGCCTCTGATGCTGGCACAAGGCTGCAGCCCCACTCCTGCTGCTGGTACACACACACACAGGTGTCTGCATGGATGGCCAGGATACTCCTGATTCCCCACGGGAGCCAACCTGGCGTGGCCTCACCCTTAGAGACAAGGAGATATCAGTGGTACCCACCCCTACAGAGAGCACCTCATAGCTAAAATCAGAATTTAATAACGAGATACGGCAAACTGTGCTAACCAAGTGCAGGACAAGGCTGGACACTTGTGCTGGTCGGCCGAGAGTTTTCACGCAACTGTCCCTTTTTAACCCATATCTCTCCCTTTTCTCTTTGTTACCTCCTCTAAACATCCCATAGTAAGTCCTGTGCAATCCCAAAATGCTCTTCCCCTGCATCCTGCAAGGTGTCCGTGCCCCTGTGCACAGCAGCGCCTCTTTCACAGTTTGAAAGGTGCTCCAGCTTTGGCTTTGTGATGAATTTCGCACCTGGGCTGATGGCTCTCCTGAGCTGCTGGCCCAGGCAGGGTGTCCTTAATCTGGGTTGTCACCTGGCATTTTGTCCCTGTTTTCCTGCGGGTGTATGAAAATGCCTCCTTTGATGTGCTAATGACTCTTGTGAGGGGCCTGGAAGTAGCCGGGGCAGAGTGTTAGCTGTGGGCCTCCTTCTGCCATTGTCTCTCCGTGCTCCTTTGTGGGTGTGAGGAGGAGCTTTTGTGAGACGGCTGAAGAAAGAGGACTGTGCAGGCATCCCGTCCCCTTCCACAGTTTTTGGTTTTTTTGGTTTTTTTGGTTTTTTTTCCTGGGAATAATCTTTTAACAACAACACACGGAATACCCATGAGATATTTATCAAATAAATGTAACACATAAATACCCCGTGAGGGTGTTTATCACTCACCCTCATAAATGCCATAAAGTAAACGGGTGTTTCTGAGAGTGAGTGAGGGAAAGATTTGACCTGTTAATTTCCAGTTATGTGTGGCCAGGTGACACCACCAAATAAACAGCAGAATCGAATTTAAAACGTGATTGTTCCAGTCCCCCAGAATTTGATGGCAGAAGTGGTGTCCAGTCTCAAAGTATTTTTCATAACAATAAAAACCAGGGTAAGTCAGTTTTTTTCCCACTGTCCTTGCCTAGCTCTCAGCCTCAGCTGTTTTCTGAAGTCGAAGTCCTTGACAGATTCTTAATTCAGTGAAGACTTTTATTGTTTGACAGCACTTTTGCTTGATTCAAAGCACAGCTCTTCATTACTCTCCTGGAAGAGTTTGGCGATTGTTTGACCTGAAGGATGGGCAGTAAATGTGGAGCACAGTAGAGTTTGATTGAATCATAGACTCATCAAATGGTTTGAGTTGGGGAGGACCTTAAAAATCATCTTGTTTCAATCTCCCTGCCATGGTCGGTGACACTTTCTTACTTTTTTTGCTCAAAACCCCATCCAACCTGGCCTTATGCACTTCCAGGGATGGGGCATCCACAGTTTCTCTGGGCAGTCTCTCTCAGTGCCTTACCACCCTCGCAGAAAAGCATTTCTTCCTCTTATCTAATCTAAACCTGCCCTCTGTCATTTTGAAGCCATTCCCCCGTGTCCTGTCACTGCATGCCCTTGTAAGGAAGGGTTTAAGTCTGGGACTAGATCCAGCTTCAGCTTTGCCCCCGTAGATTCTAGCATGGTATGAAAAATGTATTTTTGGCAACCAGACAAACAAATCCCCGAAACCCAGCCATCCAGAGCTGCACTTCATCCACGGCTTTGTGAGGTGGGAGGACCACCCGCAGAGCACAGCATTTGACTTCAGGCTTCTGCCCGTGCTGTTTCTGTGGCTGCCCCTGCACCGTCACTGCCGGCCTTGCTGCTTTGGCTCACAGACTGAAAAAAAGATATTTATTTTTAAATACAACGAAAAATAAATAAAGACGTCGCTTTACGCCACGCAGCTGCTGGCGGTGCGAAGCACCGACGGTGCCATGAGCCAGCGTTTCGCGCGTGGCACCCGAGGTGTGGCGGGTCCCTGTGCGGTCCCTGCG
>VZRS01015178.1:38631-165175 GCA_013398055.1 Ifrita kowaldi
CGGGCTCGCAGCAGTCTCGGGCGTGGGCGGGCGCGGAGCCGCCGCCGCCTCTCGCGCGTTCCGTTAGGTGGGGACGGGCGGCCGTTCGCCGGCAGTCGTGCTCCGGGAGCCTCCGACCATGGATGCCAGAAAGGTAACGGGGCGAACGCGGGCTCCTTCTCGCCCTCTTTTCCGTCGCTCGGGTCCCCGGGCGCTTCGGCGGAGGGCTGCGGGGGGACGATGCAGTCGTGGCCGGCGTGCGGCCGGGGATCGCCGCCGCCTGCGAGTGTCCGCGGGTCGCACTGGGGATGGATGCGGTGGTGGTCCCGGCAGGGCCGCTGCTCGGCCCTTCGGCGGCCGTCTGCGGGAGTGGATGTGGGGAAGGACCGCACGGTTTCGGAGAGGTTGTCGCAGGTCGCGAGATCGATTTGGTTTCGTGCGCGTGGCCTGATGATGCACATGATGCTGTCCGTGTTGTAGGGTATTGATCACGAGGTTTGTTTCGCTGGCGGCGCCGCACTCGGTTTGTCCCAGGGTCTAGGATGCTAAACGGGGGACTGCTCTTAAAGGCATTTTTTGGGTGGTGGTGGTATGACTTATAAAGGCGGTTTTTAATTTCAAGAAGGTGGCAGAGCACGGCCTTCCCCTCCTTCTCATATGGAGAGCAGGGGACATTTGCCGGTGCCTGCTCATCTGCGGCTGCGAGTGAGGTGTGCAGCAGTGGAGTGAGCTCATGGCTGCGCGTGTTTGAATGTACCAAGGGAGACAGAAAATACCCAGCTGAACGTGGTGCGGGATGCCGGGGAACTGCACGGGAGCAGCCAGAATTGGAGAAGGCCGGGGCTCTCATCGCCATATTGCTGGGAGATGAGGGCAGCGTGAGAGGATGAGGCAGAGGAAAGGAGAGCGTCTGGTCAAGGTCGCTGAGAGAAGCGCGGAGAGGCCGCTCCTGTCGGGCTCAACAAGTTGTACAGCTCTGGGGTTGCAGTCAGTGAAGGAGGGGAGCTGGCGAGAAGCATCTCCTGGGGAGTGAATGCAGCCGGTGCCTGTGGTCGGAGGGAGGGGGGTGGTGGTTTGAATTCCGTGCTGGTGGACAGACCTCAGCCTTGAGCCTTTAGATAGAGTGGGTGTAGCTGTACTATTTCCGAACTCCCTGTTTGCCTTTTGGGAAGCGCGGCACTTGCAGCATTAACAAATGATCCATACATTAGATCACAGTCTGGCTCACTGGAGGGGATGGGTCATGCCATGTGATGTCTAGGTGGTGGGAGGCTGGGTAGGAGATGAAGAGCAGCAGCCAGGAGAAGGAAGTAGGAAAGAGGGTAGAAGAACTAACCTTCTTACAGCTTATTTATTTATGTACCACGTCAGTGAGGGGTACCCACAAAGCGGGGACCTTGTGGTCCCTGCAGTGCCCAGAAGAAAAAGGCCAGCTGAGATCACTGCAAGCCATGACAAAGCAGAGTCCTGGGGGAAAGGTGCTTTTGTGTGAACCATGTGGAGAGCTGGGGTTTGCCTGCAGCTTTGCCATACTTGCTGGCTAGAGATGGCCTGGCCTGGAGTCCTCTAAAACTGCTTAGATATTATAATGCATTTCTACAGGCATCCAGATGCTTTGAAAGAGCTGTGTCCTTGTGGTTCTCTGCCAAATTTCCTTGAGATATAAATGAGGGGAGCGGTCACAGGGGGCCTGGGAGAATGCCTGGACTGCCTAGGGTGTGTTCAGGTGTGAATGCTACCTCTGTGCTCATCTGCCCCTTGTCCACTTTGTCTCCACCACTGACCTGGGCAGGAAGATGTTTACGTGATGTAGGTGGCAGAAACCATGGCTGAGAGTGATTTCCCCAATTTCTGTTTATTCAGGCCGAACTGGTCGTGTCTGAGGGTTGTGCAGGCCAGAAGTACATACGTGCTTGGCTTGAAAGATTGGTGAAGGTGGCGTGAGCACTGACAGAAGGTCATTGTCAAAAACTTAGGGCAGTTTGAGAGCCACTACTCCTGGAGCTGAGCTAGAAAGCGAGAGACTGGAAGAGCTGTGACAGTAGGCCTCAATAAGTAGTTTACTCTGCCAGGCTTAAGTACAATAATTGGAAAGTCTTGGAAAAGGAACTGTTAATATTTTTGGAAAAGCTTCCAAACCTCCTGAGATGGGAAGGAACACAATCTTTCCAAATTGTGCCAACTCGAGCACTGGCTGCCTAAGTGCCAACTCCTGAGTCACCTGCTCCCCCACACCTCCCTCACTCGGAGCTGGCTTAAATGCCACAAGCTTTAAAAATGAACAATGTCAGATGCTTTTCGCTGACACTTGAATTTCTCAGGCTTCTGAGGTTGAACCTTTAGGCTTTCCCTATGGCTCTGAGGGCTCAGCAGTTTTTATTTCAATTCAATAGAGATTCAGGTATACTGAAATTCCAGGGAGTGTACATCATTTTAAATAGCAACTATTGCCACAGCTTAAAGAAAAATAGACGGGGAGCTTGGTAGCAACTGCTGCCACCTCTTGAGGCATGCTGCTCTGCCAGGTGCCCTGGGGCAGGGTTGGGAAGCTCTAGCCTGGGAAAAACAAGCCTGTTGCTGCTGAAGAGTGCGTGTTGTAACTGTTACGAGTGACTGCCAGTGTAGCTCATGGGCAGATCTGAGACTCAATTTATGGGAACTTGTCAGCTGGCACAGGGAAGAGTTGGACCCTCCTTTCATGACATGCCAGAGATCAGCAAAAGCTTCTGTAAAGCAGATCAACCCAAAATAACAGCCACTAATGCAGCCAGTGTATTCATTACTGATGAGCTGAGAATAGTTGCTGAAGGTCAGGAGATAATAAAGGGGTGGCCCTGACAAGCCCTCCTACTTGTAGTCACAGAACTTTTCCTGCTGTACAGTTGCATCTCCCTTTCCAGGAAGGGGGATCCAAGGGATGCTACTGGTATCCACCCTTGCTGGATAAAAGCCCGTTCCCTGCCCTCAGAGCCCTTGCCCATGGCTCCTATGAGCTGCAGCTGCTGTTTATGCTGAAGAGAAACTCAAGTTGTGTAGAAAGCCAAATTAACTGAATAATTGTTCCTTCTCTTTCCACAGAAAATCACAGCGCCTCTTGTCTATGCTGTTTGCATTGCTGCCATTGGATCTCTCCAGTTTGGGTACAACACTGGTGTCATTAATGCACCTGAGAAGGTGAGAGGAAGAATGAGCTGGGGAGGTGGGATGAGTGAGGGGCTGATGGGAAGACAGTGGTGTAGAAAGGAGAGGGACTGTCTCCCCAGCAGCCAGTAATTTGGTTCTGGTTTATAAAGTCAATAAGGCATTTAAAGCCCCCTTTCAAATACAACATTGAACAGGAAGGGCAAACTTTTGGGGAGGAGAGAGAGCAAACAGAGAGGTTAATTCTCCTAATTAGGAGCACAGGAAGGGCAGGAGGGCTCCATCTGCCATATGTGGTGTGTGGAGGAATGTGAGCCACTTCGGTTTTGAGTCAGAATAAACCAACCATGGCAGAAGGAATGCAGAGAGCAGCGTGCAGAAAACAGTTAAGGGTTGGTAGGAGTTACAGCTGCCCTAATTTAGTTTATTTCCGGTTTCTTTATTTTCCTTGTTTATTCATTCCTTGTGTTAAGTATAGATTCAGTGCTTGCAAAAGGGTTGTGACTTGGGCATTCTGACCAAATCATCCCATGACTGTAGCCTAAGAAACAAGAGGTGAAGAAAATGAGAGACGTGGTTTTCATGTAACGTTAAGATGGTTCCTGTGTCAAGAACTGAGTCACGAATACCACATCCACCCTGTCTCCGGGAAGAGATGTTCACAACGGGATGGGGGATGGGGTTGGTCCTCCCTAGCTAATGTCCTGCTGCCATCTGCTGGGGGCAGACACTCTGTCCCCCCCCAGCCCGTGCCAAAATTTACCTCACTAGCTAAGAGGATGCCTGGGAAATCAGCAACGTGGCCCTGTCACATCCCCTTGGAACAGCATTATGTAAAAAATAAACAATTTTTCAGGCTTACTTCAGTGAAGCCTTGTGTGTCTCCAACTATTTCTATCCCAGAAATCCTAACCCTGCTGCCAGTGTTTCGATACTGCCAGAAATGTTCCCATCCTCTCACTGGTCATGTTTTCGTGTTCTCTTTCACTCCCAGCTGTCTCACGCCCCCTCCCAAGAACCACCAGTGACTCACATCATCTGAAATATTCAGAAGATAAGCCTGTTTTCCTTAATAGACACTGCTGTCCTGTGGGTACCTTGCCTGCGCCCCCATTCAGTGAGGCCCATTCTCCCTCATCATACTGCTACTTCAGTGAAAGCTCCTCCTTCTGCACCCTCACTTTCCCCTTATGTAACTTATTGGTGCCTTTTTGGGTCTATTTCTGTTTTCATGGCAGCAGGAAGCAGAAGGAAGAGAGCAGTCTCCCCTCTCCCCAGTGTAAAATGCCTCCCTCTGGATTGTGACTCTCTCTACCCGATTCCTCTTCCAGATCATCCGGAAGTTTTTCAACAACACCCTGTCAGAAAGGAGTGGGAAAGCTGTCTCCCAAGAACTCCTCACCTCTCTGTGGTCGCTTTCTGTGGCCATCTTCTCAGTAGGAGGCATGATTGGCTCCTTCTCAGTCAGTCTGTTTGTAAATAGATTTGGCAGGTAAGTTGGAAGAGGGATGCAAGCTGTTGGAGAACTTTTCCCTTCTACAAAGGAGTATTGTGAGGAAGAGGGCAGAGGTGGGAAGAGATGTCTGGGGAGGAAGCAAGAATGTGTGGGCTGCAAAAAGGATTGCAGGCAAAGGCAGGAGCTGAGTGGGAATTATTCCATTCTCTTTCCACCCCTGAGATGGGAGATCATGGGCAGGTTTACCTTTACCCTTTCCCAATGATTTTCCCACTGTATTGCCAGTTAAAGCTCAGTCTTGATGTTTTTACCCTGGCAGGAGGAACTCCATGCTTCTGGTGAATGTCTTGGCCTTTGCTGGTGGCCTTCTGATGGCCTTCTCTAAGGCAGCAAAGGCAGTGGAGATGTTGATTCTTGGCCGCTTCGTTATTGGTGTCTTCTGTGGCCTCTGCACGGGCTTTGTGCCCATGTACATCAGTGAGGTCTCACCCACCAGTGTCCGCGGAGCCTTCGGCACCCTCAACCAGCTGGGCATTGTTGTGGGCATCCTGGTGGCTCAGGTAGGCATGGTACAACCTGATCCTGCCCTCGGCTGGGGGAGGGCGAGGAGGGCTTTAATTGCCATCAGGTGCAGCACGTGGATCCGGTCATACTGGGGTGGGGGTGAGGAACTGAAGTGTTTAAAATCACTCTTATTTCTCTCCTATTCTTGGTGTAGATCTTTGGACTGGAGGCAATCATGGGCACTGAAGGGCTTTGGCCAATGCTTCTGGGGTTCACGGTCCTCCCAGCAATCCTGCAGTGTGTGGGTCTCCTGTTCTGCCCTGAAAGCCCCCGTTTCCTGTTGATCAACAAGATGGAGGAGGAGAAAGCCCAAGCAGGTAAGAACTCATCTCAGAGGGGCAGGGCAGTGTTCTGGCTCTCGGCCTGCACTGAACTTGAGTGGGAGCCTGTGGTGGATTAGGGTGTGACTCCTGGAGGGCACCAGGCCTGGCCTACCTTCCCATCCTTTAGGTTGCACCAGTGCCAGGAGGCATGAGAAACCTGGCATCCCAACAGAGGCTCCAGGTGGGATTAAGATGTGAGGAGTGGCACCTGGCCTGGTGGGATGTAGCTGCTGCTACTCTGCCAGCTCCTCCTGAAAGGCAGGAAAGAGGTGGCATTTAACAGGGAGCTTGGAGGGCTGGGGTCGGCTCTGGCAAGAGTGTGAACAGAATTTCAGGATCAAACATAAGCTTGTAGACCAATCAACATGAGCAGGACCTGGTTTCTGTGCTGATCACAGCACCCTGACCTCTGGGTTGAAAAGAAGAGCAGAGGCTTGGTCTTTCCCAGGCAGCAGGCCTCAACACCAGCTGGAGGTGTTCAGTCTTCCTCCCGTGCCCTCCCTGCAGTAGCAGGATGGGACGCACAGCCCCCACAGCCAGCAGGTGTGTGTCTCATACCTGACATCTTTGGCTTCCTCCCTCCAGTTCTCCAGAAGCTCCGTGGCGATCGAGATGTGTCTCAAGACATCCAGGAGATGAAAGAAGAGAGTGCTAAAATGTCCCAGGAAAAGAAAGCAACTGTGCCAGAGCTCTTCCGCTCTCCGAACTACCGTCAAGCCATTATCATCGCCATCATGCTGCAGCTCTCCCAGCAGCTCTCAGGCATCAATGCTGTGAGTTACCTTCCTGTCCCATCTTCTGGGCCTCCCTTATCTCTGGCTAGACTTGCACTTGCCACTGGTGTAGAGAGAACTATAAGTCCCCAAAACCTCTTTGTGCCTTGGCTGGAGGTCACTGTTTTGTCAGCTGGCTAAGATGGAAAGTGGATGTTATGGCTTTTGCTTTCCCCACAAGACACTGCAGCCTTGCACCAAGTGAATGAACCTTGACTGGAAGCATGTTGTTTTATAGTGTGGAGTGCTGCTTAGAAACTCCCTGCTGGGTGTGCAAGCCATTAGGCAGAGGATGAGGGACACGCTCTCAAACTTGGAATCATGACTGTGTCCAACCTTCTCTTCTCTTCCCAGGTATTTTATTATTCCACAGGGATTTTTGAAAGAGCTGGTATCACACAGCCTGTCTATGCCACTATTGGAGCTGGTGTGGTAAACACAGTCTTCACTGTGGTGTCGGTGAGTGGAACAGGGCTGTGTGTCTACCTGGGTCTGTTCCTGGCAGATGGAGCTACAGACAAGTAGCCAGGCTGTGGCAAAGCACTGGGCTATGCACTGACCTGTAGGAGCAAAGACAAGAGTGCATCCAAGGCATGGTGGGAGGAGAGATAGGCAGAAAGGGGTGTTGTTACCTTAGATGAAAGAGAAGGTGGAAAAGGAGTGCATGTGGGGGAAAGAGTGATGAGAGAAAGCAGTAGCAAGAACCAGAGTGGAAGAACTTGTGCTGAGGATGGAGCAGCCTGGTGACCTGCTCTGAGATCACCATGGTCACTGAGGTTTACAGGCAGATAAGTAAGAGGTGCAGGATACTGAGCAAGGGAGCCTGTCCTGCTTTTGCTGCCAAAGTAATGGGTTTTTTTTTTTCCTTCTGCCTTCTCCTTTCCAGCTGTTCCTGGTGGAGCGTGCAGGGCGCCGGACGCTCCATTTAGTTGGTTTGGCTGGCATGGCTGTGTGTGCTGCTGTTATGACCATAGCTTTAGCTCTAAAGGTGAGTGATCAGTGTTACTGTCCAGGCTGACCCCAGCAGGAACTTATAAGACTGTACATCTGCTTTGCTCTGCAATGTTGCCCTGTAGGCAGGTAGAGCTGGAGCTAGAGCCAAGTGTGCAGTGGAAAGAGCAATTATAACTCTGGGAACTGCTAGAGTTCACAGTGCAGCTGAGAAAGTTGTGACACTGGAGGTGGCATTGTGCTGATTATATTTTCGTTCCCTTGCAGGACATCGTGGACTGGATCAAGTACATCAGCATTGTTGCCACTTTTGGCTTTGTGGCTCTTTTTGAGATTGGCCCTGGCCCTATCCCCTGGTTCATTGTGGCAGAACTCTTCAGCCAGGGCCCACGACCTGCAGCCATGGCAGTGGCCGGTTGTTCCAACTGGACCTCCAATTTCTTGGTGGGAATGCTCTTCCCCTATGCAGAGGTAAGTCTTGGTTTATAAAGCACTGTGAGAGCACTGCAGCATTGAAATAGGTGTCCAGAAAGGCAGTAGAATCTAAATCTTTGAAGACTTTGAGACATGGCTATATGACCTTTAATAACCTGGCCTCTCCTGGAAGTTGTCCCTGCATTGAGAAGAGGGCTGGTTAGTCTTCCAGAGTCCCTGAGTCTCCCAGAGGTCCCTGAGTCAGTGTTATGATTATTACTGAAGGCTGTTGCTCACCTTATATTCTGCTGTCTTAACTGGTTGTAGCTTACAAATATTTGGAAGAACCACCTTAGTTAGGACATCAGGGCTTTTGCTTTAAAAGCCTCAATTTTGGTCACCCCCAGGAAGATTAAAGACCTTTAGAAGCCCATAGGAACCTGATATCAATTTTAAAAATGCTGTGATGTGAAAAAAAGTAAGGGCACTGTTGGAGAAAGGTGTTGGAATTTTAACCTGTCAACAACAAATGACCTTACACGCAATTTAAAAATGAAACCTTTTTCATTTGTTCTCCCTGCAGAAACTATGTGGCTCCTATGTCTTCCTCATCTTCCTTGCTTTCCTGGTCATCTTCTTTGTCTTCACGTTCTTCAAAGTGCCAGAGACCAAGGGCAGGACTTTTGAAGACATCTCGAGGGGCTTTGAAGGACGAGGAGCAAACACCTCCTTGTCACCCCAGAAGAGCCCCATGGTGGAGCTGAACAGCATACAAGCTGACAAAGCAGCTGCCTAAGATCCATGACACACCCATTCTTCAACTCTTAAATGCTTAAAGAGTCATTAAAGGAATGAGTAAAGAAAACCATGAGAACTGGGACGTTTTTCCCCTCCTCAATTGCTGCTATTTTCTTCTTTTCACCCACATGCTCACCCATTCTGCCAGGCTTGCCAGCATTAAGCAAATCTGATATGGGTGATCTGCCATACTGGAAAGCACCTGGCACTCGCAAAAATAATCTCATCTTCCCTGCCACAAACACAGAAGAGAACAGAGAAGAGCTGGCAATATTTTTACTTTTCTCATGTAAAATGGCCGTTTGGGGTTAACATACTTATGCACACAGTGACCATTATGTATTTGAATCTAATTACTATTTTTGTAGTGAGTTGAAGTGACCTGCTAAACAAGTCCCCAGCCCTTTGAGTCTACTCCGTGTGCGTGTGTATGGTGTTACACTGGAATTTAGCAAGCTTACCAAAAAACCATCTTGCTTTTTCCTATCCAGTGTGCACTTTTTTTAGCCTCAGGAAAAAGGGGACCAAGTCACATGCATATTTTTTCCTGCTCTTTTTTTTTTGTATAGACAGACTGAAAGCATACTTTTACTTCAGTTTATTTATTTGTATGTCACTTTGTAAATATTTATTTTTTTAATGGTGTACAAAAATGTACAGATAATGAAATTGGAGAAGTTTAAGAGAAATAGCTATTCTAACAAAAGATGCTGTAGACTTGAGGTGCAATAAGACTATAAAGGAGAAATGTGGTACTAAAAAGGAGATTGAGCATTTAATGTGGTATGTACAGCAGAGTCAATTATGCACATCACCTTGAAGTTATTAGTGCCCTCTGGAAAGAAATTCAAAGAATTGTGTACTTGTGGGAAGAGGTATGTTTCTGCACTAAAATCTCTGTTATTAGGGATTTTTGGTGGCTGTTTTAAATAATTGTTATCAAGTGAGATGATGAGAGTGTGACATTGCATCTTACAATGGTTGTTGTTGGATTATATTTTCAGACATGGTTTTAAGCATTCTGTGGATGATTGAGGGTGGTGATTGCAAACCAGAAGGTAATTTTTCCTGCCTTCTCTTAATTTTATTTCTTTTTGGCTTCTCTATTTGTAGTCTAGTATGTCACAAAGTCTGAAATTTGCAGATTGTCATTTAAAGGAGCGTGAGGATAAAAATTATTTTTCCAAGCTGTATTTTCTTAGCAGTTGTTCCTATAAATATTACAGAGGCATGTAGCATGACCCTTCTGGACACAGGCATGGTCAGTTGTGGTACATGTAAGTTCATAATGGTAGAGATGCAGGACTAGACACCAGAGCTACTGGAATTTGCTAGTTTAGCAGTGCGAAAGGTCTGTAGTCCCCTGCTTGGTTGAAGGCCAGATGTTTTTTGCCCCATATATCCTCTCTGGAAGGTCTGCATGATGTTGTGGTGCTCACCAGTGTGCTTTGTAGACGTGTACAGCTCTGTAACAGTGCCTCTGTTCAAAGGGATGTGGCAGGCAGTAATTGTTCCTCAGTAAACGTCGGTCTCCTCGCTTGTCATTCTGCCGGGCAATTGAGTTTGTGTATCCCCCACCCTTGCTGCCCAGCTAGCACAGCTCAGCTCAGGCAGGCAAAAAGTAGCACCTAGGGTACACTTGCAGTCAAGGAGGGGCAGCTTTACTTCACTGCAGCGTTCTGTGACAGGCTCCAGGCCTGTGCCTGTCCAGACCTGCACAGAATAGCTAAAGGTAGCACAGAGGTAGGTCCAATTTAAACCCCTCTTCTTCTGAGATCAAGCTGCAGTTTTTGGACTTGGTCAGACTCAGGTTGACCTGCTGGAGTTCGTTACTGGATATTCCAGAAGAGAGGCAGGCGCACAGATTCTGAGGTGGTAAAAGGAAGAAAGGCTTAGAAAGGTTGGAATGACAGCAAGACTTTTGTAGCGTGGATAGCCCAAGCTTTCTTGCCAACATAATGCTTCAGAGCAAGTTAGAGAAATTCCCATTTGTGTATATTCTGGGGGGGCCTGTCTGACATTTTCAGTAACTAGTGATGACATTTCTACCTTCCCTAATGAGAAACAGTTGCAAAGATCAGTTAAATTTGCTGCTCTTAAATGCTTCATGTGAATTAATTTGAAATGCCCCAGCTTTGCACAATACAATCATATTACATCCAGTTTTCCCTAGCTTTTTATCAGGCTTACATGCCAGATATTTATTGTCAGAAGTATTATATAAGACTTCTTTCCCAATTCTGGTATTTTGGCTCAGTTACATAGATTTCTGTGCCCTTCCTTTGACCCTCCAGCACATCCAGACATGATATTTATGGGTATGTATGTTAGGAAATTCCCCCCACAGCTGTGCATAAGAGTATTCCATACTTTGCATCAGATGTGTGTTGGCTTGGACTGAAATGTGTAGGCCTTTCTCACATGATATTTTTTTCTTTTTCTGTAACAGCATTGTGAATATTTCGGATGGATTTTATATGCTTATTAATGTGGTTGTTTCCTGGTTTTGAAATAAAAAAAATGAAATATCTGATTTGGATTTTACCTTTATCCTGTAGGTCTTCTCTTACTCTTTTATCACAGCCTGAGACTGCACCCTGAAATGTCACCAGCACCTACCCTGCAACCTTTTTGGGTAGCTCAGCACTCTGGATTTGCTGTTTTATCCTACTGGAAGTGATAATTTTTCTCAGCCTCTATGCAAATCACCTTTAATTCCCTCACTATTGTTTCTTAGCAATTTTTAAACTAAAAAGATGTGCTTCTCTAGTTCTTGTTTGCCCAAACCCTTTTTGTTTGTGTGCAAATACTTTCCCAGTGTAACAGGAAGAGAGAGGATAAGTGGCTGGAGGTTATGAGTCCTGCCCAGAGCTAAAGAACCTGAGACTTCAGCCCCTGCTCTGTTCCCACTGCAGTCCTCATCTTCTCTGCCAGGAGGAAGAAGGAGCCCTTTGCCCTGTAGCTGGTGCTTTACCTCCCTCAGTCTGGGATGTGACTTTCATGTCCTGCTCTGAGATCGTGCCTATGTACGCTCAGTAGTGGATATTGGAAAGGAGCAGGGTGATGGAGAGAGAACCCCACTGCCCCAGGAGCTGATCCCGTAGTTCAGGGAGCACTCTTAGGCCTTTGGGCTGCTCTCAAAAATCCATGAACAAAATCTCCTTCAGAGGAAGAGGATGGAATGAAGTGAAAGGAAGGACAAGATGGCAGACCCCAGAGTACCTTAAAACAGGAATATGGCTAATACAACTCCAGAGTCAGCAGGCTGCTCAAAGCCTAAACCAAGGAAAGAGTAGGGAACAGTATAAAGCCTGAAAAAGCTCAGCATAGCAGGGCTCCCATGAAGACTCTGGAAGCTGCTGTTGCTGGCTGCCTGTGTTTTGCTAAGCTTGGTATGCAACCAGCCTTGGAGCTGGGGAGTGCCCTGGGCTAATCTGTCTAGGATTGTTTTTCAATTCTAGCTCAACTATAAAAATAAAGCCCAGCCATCCAAACTCATAAGCATATCCAGCTCAAACTTAACTCTTAACCTTTCAGTTTTCTTTGTTAAAAGTGGAAGCAGAGAACAAAATCCTTTGGGGCCAAAGCATGTGATTTGCTGAACCCTAAATTAGTATTTTGTGTAGTTTTCATTACAAACTTTGGGTTAGGGAACCAAGGCTTTGGTTTAGATCTGGTTAGTTCCCAAAATGGTAAGGAAGCTTCGAAAGCAAAACCTGCTTGCAATTAACTGGTTTGAATGCAATTAAATGGTTTGAGGATGGGTTGTTTTCAGCTGAAAGTGCTCATCACACCCAAGTGAGCATGTAGGCAGTTCTTGTGGCCACCACAATGCCCCACAGAAATGAATCACTGGAGAATTCTTGGAGTGAAACTACTGCTGAGTGGACAGGAGAAGAACCCCAAGGGTCCAAAGTGATATCAGCCACATGAAACGTTTCAGTGTTGTTTTACAGGCTGGAGCACGATAAAGTATCACAACATCACTGCCAACATTTGGCACTTTCTGCTTGTGTTATTTCTGATGAATGTCTTTGCATACCAGGCCAGAAAAGCAGTTTATTTCTGTGAGAAGAAACATGGGAGAAAAACCTCCAGCAAACCACATTTTATTGGAGGTAGATTTCACTGCTGCATCTCCAGTGCACAAATCGTTTTATTTGGTTTTGTGTTCTGAAAAGAGGACACAAATTCTAGACACCTCAGTAGCTGGGAGATATGAGGCAGCTTCTCCCTTGGAAAGGTGAGGGCACAGGCAGGACTGCAGTCTTACCTCCAAACAAAGCTGCTGACCCCTTCTTTGAGGGTTACTCCAAGAAGGAACATTTGCTAGTTTTGTGGGGGATTGTGCCATCACTGCTTTCATTTGAGAGGAAAGAAGGTGTGGACACGCTGCCAATGTCATTGTGATGGGCCACGATGGAGCAGCATCAGGAGGTGACTCACCACAACCATTTCTCCCATTGTACACATCGTGAGAAAAGTCCTGCCAGCAGGTAAATCAAATGCACATTTTGTTGCACAGAAAATTTATGTCTCTCTGGCTTTCTTTTTTTTTTAAACTTTCTGCAGACCAGACCGAGGACACAATTCTAACATCTTCTTCACTTTTAGAAGGACTCCTTGAAGACATGTGAGAGGCTTACTGGAAAACCTGGGGTACATGGCTCTGGTCTGTCACTTATGCTTTAGCCTGGCTCTCTCTTCACAGTGTGAGTTACCAGACGAGAGACAGTTGCCTTCACAATATGCTGCTGGGAAAAGGCAGCTCTCAGGCTGTCTTAGACAAGGAAAGAAAATGGTTTTGTTTCCTAAAATATATACTGCTACGACAATTCAATTGGTGTTACTTGAAAGTATTCCATTTCTAGTGGAGGCAGGCTGTAACTTTTAAAACAATCCACTTGCTGTGATAAACCTTGTTTCTATGCTCTACCTCACTAAATTACACAGTGTTTACAAGAACTGTCTCTTCCTTTTCTGTAAGTTTCAGCAGGCCTGATAGACACATGACTGACCTCCTAAGTCAGTTCTCTGCTTATGTTGCACAACCATTCTCTGTTTAGCAAGTGGTCACATGGATTTTTGTAAGGCAGTCATACTGGTGCACCAGTCACTGTGACATGCATTGAGGGACCACTGCAGGTCCTGTTCTGAACCAGCAACTGGTCAGCCTGGTCAAACAGCACCCTGTTTTTCCATCTCTCCTCTCTGTTTCATCCTGTTTTTTAGTCTTTTCCACCATGAACAAATTTACCTTCCATTAACAAATTTGATTCTCCATCACAAACAAACTCGGATGTTTATTGCTTCCTTTATATTCCTGTCACCAAGTGCTATTGTCACTCAGACTGCATATTATCTGGTTACATTGAATTCTCTGGGTCTGGACTAGCTTTATCTCCCCTTTGCTCTGCTTACTTCTTGCACAGTGTTCTCTCTGGTATGGATCAAAGCTCACAGAGACAGTCTTAACCTAATAACTCTGCTTCGAGTCTAGTATGTGATCTAAAGAGTACTCAAGGTTCAGGGCAAAGTCACCAGAATGATTTTCCACTGAGGAAGGCATAAGGATGCAGAACCAGGAGAGGATGAAAGCAAGGAGCAGTGGTGAAGGTGTGGAGGGATGCAGCAGTGTAGCAGGAGAATGAGGAAAGAGAGAAAAAGCAAAAATACCCAAGACCTGGAAGGAAGATAAGACGTTTATAAGTATGAAAAGGTGGAACAGGATCTAAAGGAGAGGAGTATGAACTTTAAAAGAAGCAGGTGAAAGACTGAGGAGGTGAAAGACTGAAGAAAACCAAAGTATGGGCCCTTGACCTGCATGCAAAATAAAATAAAATGAAGCCCAATAGGACTCCAGTAGCTTATGAATCACAGGCAAGAGGTCATCGGTTCTTCAGGGAAAGAGAAGTAGAGGTGTCACCTCCACCACGTGTCCACAAGTGTCTCTGCTGCTGAAGCAAATGGCTATGTCAGAGTCACAGTGTTCCTTGCAGTACTTCACCTCTTGATCCACAGAGACTGGGTTCCACTTGCTTGAAAGATGCACTAAAAATACCTCTTAAGAGCCACAGGCAGGTAAAATTGATGAGCATGCAAGATACAGCTGGCTCAGCTGGACTGAAGGGATCACAGTGGCAAATCAGAAGCAGCCTGGCCAGAAGCACAAAGCAGAGGCATCTTCCTACCTGTGTTAGGTAGAGCAAGACAAGATCCAAACAGAACCGGCCAAGGCCAATGTCAGCAAAGCCCAGTGTGGACAGACACCAGCACTGCTGAAACCTGCAGGGGCTGCTCCATCTCAGAAAAAATACCAGTGAAGAAATGCTGAGAGGAATACTTTTCTTTATTTCACGCCTGGCATAGGGCAGATGATAGGGAATACAGTATCATACAGTCACCCCAGGACAATGCAAGAGACAAAATTTTTGTGGAGCAATGGAGCAGCATCGCACCAACTTTGTGCTCCTTCTTTTTCTCACTCTGATGCAAGAGTGACATTCACACTGATCATTTGTAGTTCATAGGTAGGGGTGTGTGTTGTAATGCTCTGGTCACACACACACACAAAAAGTTAAAAGGGTCATATTAGTGTAAGTTTTTGGTGTTTCGAAACACACACAAAAAAGAAAACCTAACAAAACCGAAATAGGGGGGGAAAAAGTAGAAGTGAAGGGAGAGAAATATTTTTCCTTGTGACTGGAAAGTCCACTTCCTGACTGGCTTTGTGTGTGAGAACAGAGCAGCCAAAGCAACAAGCACCAGGGCTGACTAGAAATTAAGGTTTAGCAAAGATTTAGTGCACAGTGTTGGCTCTTGAAAAAATAGTTTCAGGGTTTTTTTCCTTGACTGGGACTTAATTTTTATTAACAGGTTTTGTTCTGCTGAAGGCAGGGTCAAAACAAATTAGTGGCACTTTAAAAACAGAGACTGAGAAAATCTAAAGCTCATGGGAAGCCTTAAAGGAGTGAATTCTGCAAAGAGGGTTGACAGGAAGGGAAGGATGGGACTCATGCCTGGAAATGCTGACAGCTCTTAGGAGCCAGAACCAGCCACTGCAACTTGAACTGGGCAGGCTGGACACACCTCTGTTCCCTGGCAGCCTTCTGTGGACTGGAGGCCAAAAGGGACACAGGAATGGTCCCAAATGCACTCACCTGGCACCAGATATGCAGTCACCGGGTGCATTTGCTTGTACAGGGCCCTGACGTGAGGGAAACTGCGGAGGCATAGCATGGCTCATCATCTCCTTGTCTTGCCTGACTTGGAAGGGCAAGGTGATGAAAGAGGGACACAGAGGAAAGGGTTGATCTCTCCCTGACAGCAATGCTAAGGACTGCAGGACTGGAAGATCTGGTGCCAGGTGACTGGAAGACCTGGATGTGTCCAAAGGGGTTATACTGCCCCTGCTCCTGGACTCTCTGAACCGGGTGCTCCCGAGAAGGTTTTTGGAGCACAGCCATGAAAACCGTGTTTGAAGTGGCTTCCCACCAGCACTGCAAACCCCAGCTGAGATTCATATGAGAGTCCAGGTCTTTCTTCTGAGATAAAAACATATCTGATGTGTGGTTTGTGGGTGCGAGCACTGGTTGCACAGATACTGTTGCTTGCTCAAGGCAGTACGGTGTTAAGAGTGCAGCTGGGATAGAAGCTATTTCTGTGATTAAACCAGACTTCCTATCACTCCCATTTTTTAAAATAGCATAATCTGAAATTATGTCCCCCATGTCTACCTCCTTGATTCACATTGAAACCTTGACGGACAGACATGAAACCCTCAGAACAGTTTTTATCTCCTTTCTTACAGAACTCCAGAGTCTGAGAGGTGATGAGGGACTGAACATGAGTGCTCAGCAGCTAGGTCTGTGCTTATTGTGAAGAGAAGGGGTGTCTCTGTAAGGGAAGCTTATGAGGGGCAGGTGGTGGGTTTTTATGGGTGAATTGTGAGGAGGTGTCGACACTGGAGAAGAGTTTCTCATGACCCTACCCTGTCACCTTCTCTCTATTTGCCTATTAGAATCAACTGTTTCTCCAAAATAGTCCTGCTACCTGGGGTTTGCCATTCTAGCTGGAGCACCCTAGGACTGGGAGCCATAAGCTTCCTCCTTTCCATCTTTCCTGTCTGTGCCCTTAGTGCCAGCTCCTCATTCCCAGCGGACTGGGACAGAAATCTGAATGTGGCACTTCCCTGCAGTAAGGAAATAACAATACCTTGTTCTCTGAAGCACCCTGTCACATGGGGCAGAAAACGGACCAGTAGCTACTGTGGGGTCTCATCTCCAGCCACTCCAGATCCATATTAACCTGCAGATATTGGCATGCTGCACTTTGCCATTCTACCTCACAGTGTCTGACCCAGCTCTCCTAGCCTGTTCCACACCCCAGTGCACACAAAAATGCTAGTCAACCTGTGTGGCCTGCTCCCTCAGCTCTTGCCCTCAGCACTGAAGCATCCTGTCGGCTGTCCCAGCATGGCCAGAGCAGTGGCCATGTGGGCCCAGCAGCTTCTGCCTAGATAGATGCACTGTTGGATATTTCCTAAGGAATAGCTCATAACCATTACGCATAAGCTGAAACTAGTGTGAAGACTTTCTTCCTCACTCTGTCTCCCTGGTTATGAATTTTCCATTGACATCTCCTCCGGCCTCATGGAGGTGCCAAATATTTCATGGGCAAATGCATCTCTACAAATTACATGCTCAGATAAAGCAACATTTAGTGGATAAACATCAGCAGAACATCAGAAGTATGTGGAGGTAATAGATGAGGGAATACTTCTGTTTCCAGATATTGCTTAGGAAAAGGTTGGGGGAAATCTGCTAAAATTTTGTCAATTGGTTATGACTTTGTATAGTCTATTGAGCTTTGTCTCCAGAACAATGTTCACTGTTGCAGAATATTTTATTGGACAATCAGTCAGTGTAGGTGCAACACGTACTCTTTCTGAGGTGTTCCACTGTGTGTCAGGGTGTGAAGAGCGTGATGGGTTGCTCAGGGCAGTCTTTGGGTAATGTCACAGTACCAGCCTGGGGTTTAGAGGAGCCACTGATGGTGTCATTCACAATCACTGGGGTATTTTACATCTTCCCAGTATGCTGAGTACTGGTTTGCTGCCATACCTCCCCCTCCTTCCAAAGGAGTGTGCTGTGCCTACAATGTTAACTCCTGTCAAAGTGTATCACATCAGTCACTCTCCCCTAATCCATACAGCCAGTCCTTTCATTTTAAAAGGCAGTCTGTCCTTGGTAAACCAGCATCACCCTTTCCTGACCACATTCTTGTCCTTGGTGCATGTGGTGCTGGGTGCCAGGAGGACACAGCACTGAAGAAAGGGTGGTTGGTCTGGGGTTTACCGAGTCATCCTGGCTGCTCTCTGCACAGTTGAGTGCAACATTAGCATTTTTCCAGCTGCCAGGGATGACAGATGGAAGACTCTGGTCTCATAATCACATCAGGCAATTCTTTCAGCAGCTTCAGAAATGTCCTAGCACCCTTGAAGTGTATTCTATTCAGTCTCATGCACTGTAATATATTCAACCTCCCTAAGCAGTATCAAGCCTGCTGCTGCCCCATTCCTGGCTGTCCCTCAGTTTTACAAACCATTATGATATCTCTGGAAATCTGGGAGCAGGCTTTACTTCTACAGACTATAGCAAGGAAGGCTTTGAGTACTTCAGCCTCATCTAAGGCTGAGGCATTCATCACTACTTTGTCCCCCCCATTCTTCCACAGACCTGTATTTTCCCTGGACTGGTTACTAGGATAGTTGCACAATCCCTTGTCACCCATCCTACTCCATGCAGGTTTCTCCTCTAGCTGGGCTCTAAGGCCTTTCTGACGTTGTCCTTCTGTACCCAAGCAGGGCTTCCATCCTCCTTTTCCATAGCCTATCTTTTTCTCCAGATCTTGCACACACGCTTTTTGCCTTTGGATTCATTGTGAAACTTCTTCCTTAGCCAGGATAGGTTTAATCCAAAATTACCAGACTCCCTACACAAAAAAATGGTTTGAAGACGCACAAAATCACTCCCTGAACAACAACAACAAAAAAAAAGGTTTGAAGATGCTTTCACAATGTTGGCCAGGGCAAACAGTTTTGCTGCATCACTGTCTTTTTACAACTCTCCAATGCTGCAAATCAGTGGAAGAGTGACTGATGGCACAACTGGAGCTGCGGATTTCTGGCACACAAACAGTTTCCTACCCTCCTGGCCTGGTGTTGCATGAATGTGGGCACAAGGGAGGCTGTCCATACGGAAGGACATTGCACTCCCAAAGCCCAGTGAGCACTTCCCACCATCTCAGAGCAGTCAGCATGGCACTGGTGGCTCAGGGCAAGGCTGATTTGAAATTGAAGATGCTGTTTAGGGAACTGAGTAAGAGGAAGACAAGGAAGGAAGAAATGGAGTAGAGCACTGAGAGATGATTGCAGCAGAAGATCTGGCACAGACATTGAGTGACTCTGGAATGGAGTCCTAGAGCTATGAGGAAGTAGTCCCTGTAGTGACCAAGCCAGAAGGATTATCATATACCCAGAGCATTGGGTCACTTGCTGGCAGTGTGTCTAGCAGGTAAAGCAGGAGACAGGAGGGAGCTGTGTGTGATGAGGAGAGAGAAGTGTGCAGTGAAGAGGGGTCAGATCTCTGAAGGCAAATGTGGTTGAAAAGACATTTTATAGGAGAATGCTTGAAAGTGATGTGGCTATGAGTGGAGCTGTTTGAAGTGAGGTGGAGTGGCCACGAGGTTGTTCTAGCTAACTGTTTAGGTGTCTTGGTGTGAGACCCCACTTTTCAGTCACGGGATCATGACTACAAGGTGGGCTGGGAGCAGGCAGCTGTGAGGCAGAGGAGGTAAATAAACTCTAGCCCACATCCACCAAGAATGTGCAGCTCAGCACTTGCTGTCACCCAGCAGCCTTTGTCTTTTTGTCACCACGCTCCCTCCAAAACAGTTCTTTCATGTCTATCCAAGAGTGTTCTGTGGGTACAGAGATGGCTGCCAAGGTGGTGGGAATGAAATAAAAATGCTGACAGCTTTGGAATAAGTGGCATGCTGAAGGCTAATCTTGTTTCAGCAGCTAGAAACGGGACTTGGTGTGCTCTGGGCCTCTCTGTCCTGTGGATAAAGCAGAGCTTGATAGCCATTGATGAGAAGGCTGAGAAAACACCAGAGTGCTTGCAAAAATTTTGGATATGCAAGTTAAAAGCAAAGAGCAATACTAGAACACACACCACTTGTTTGGAGCACCTGTGCAATTCTGACAGATCAGAGCTGAGAGGTAGGGAAAGACAGGAAAGGGAGGGGGATGGCAAGATAAGGAGAGGAACGCTGGCAGGGCATTTTGGGTGCAGCAAGAAGGTGTGCCAGTGTGCAATGTCTTCTCTGGTCTTTTGAGCTGAGCAATCTTGTTGGAAGAAGGGACAATTAGGGTGAAAGTTTAGCAAACAGAACAGGGTAGATGACTTAGGTTTTATCATGGGGTGGTGCTTGGCAGGGGGGGTTCGAACGGGAGCTGCTGGCAGGGCTGTGTTAGCGCAGGAAGCGCCAGCTGCGGGGAGCAAAGCTGGCAGTGCCACCTCCTGGGCAGAGCAGGGGCTTGGAGCAGCGCCCATCTCACTCTCCTGCTGACCGGCTGGGTGATCTTGAGCAAAACACTGCCCTTCCTTGCATCTAGATATTTTCATCAGCAAAGGGATGGCCCTGGGGAAGTCGGTGAGCAAAGTTCATGCCCGTCTAAGTGAGATCTTCACAGTGTCAAATAAAAGTGTAGAGCTACACTTGGGTTGACAGTCACTGCTGCAGGAGAGCAGGAAGGACAAATGTTGCCTCAATATTTCTTACTGAGTTTCTACACCCACGTGTGACATATTTATTAGCTGTGGGGTTTTTTTTAAGTAGGGACCTGTCCTGGTGCTATCTCCAGCTGCATCACAGCAGTTTTTCAGCCATGTAATTGCATCATATTGGCACAGAGATTGCACTTGATTTGGTAAATTCAGCACTGTCAAGTTGTAACAACCACCACAATGAGGGAGCTGGGTGTGGTGGGAGATGACGGGCGGCCTTTGAAAATTTCAATTAAGCACACCATAGGTATATTTTCTCTGGGTTATGAAAGCAACACCTTTAAGTCTGTATCTTAGATCCATGTAGACTAGATTGCAACTGCCCCACAGGATGTGAGCAATCAACGTCTCCAGAAAGTTATTCACATCCTGCAAAACAGAAAATAGGATGCACAATTGTCTGCAGAATGAGATTTTTTCACATGAACCCAAAGAGAAACATGACCAAAACATGCATTTTACACAGAGTATCAGCTGCTGGAATTTATTGTCAGCTGCCATTCAGAGCAACCTGCATAAAGGGCTCAGTGGAAACTGATAAAATGCACCTTTTAAAAGCCACAGGCAGGTAAAACTGATGAGCATGCAAGATACAGCTGGCTCAGCTGGACTGAAGGGATCACAGTGGCAAATCAGAAGCAGCCTGGCCAGAAGCACAAAGCAGAGGCATCTTCCTACCTGTGTTAGGTAGAGCAAGACAAGATCCAAACAGAACCGGCCAAGGCCAATGTCAGCAAAGCCCAGTGTGGACAGACACCAGCACTGCTGAAACCTGCAGGGGCTGCTCCATCTCAGAAAAAATACCAGTGAAGAAATGCTGAGAGGAATACTTGCCAGTATATTTCCTCATTTCTTGCCAGAGACAAAACTTCCGTGGAGCAGCATCGCACCAACTCTGTGCTCCTTCTTTTTCTCACTCTGATGCAAGAGTGACATTCACACTGATCATTTGTAGTTCATAGGTAGGGGTGTGTGTTGTAATGCTCTGGTCACACACACACAAGAAGTTAGAAGTGTCATATTAGTGTAAGGTTTTGGTTTCGAAACACATGGTTTAGAGCATTTTTTTTTTCTGTGAGAAAGTCTGGTTTCTTTTTCCAAATGTAATTGGGAAAAAAAAGAGAAAGTAAATAAGAAAATAAAAATGGAAAAAAAAAGTAGAAGTAAAGAGAAAGAAACATTTTTCTTTGTCAATGGAAAGTCTACTTCCTGACTAACTGTGTGTTTGAGGACAGAGCAGCCAAAGCACAAACACCAGGGCTGACTAGAAATTAGGCTTTTGCAAAGATTTAGTGCACGGTGTTGGTTCTTGAAAATATAGTCTCAGTTTTTTTCCTTGACTGGGACTTAACTTTTCTATTAACTAAACTGAGCTGAGAGAGCATTCTTTGTCCTGCTGAAGGCAGGGTCAGGGCACATTAGTGACACTTTAAAAATAGAGCCCATGGAAATGTAAAGCTGCTGGGAAGCTGTGATGCACACTGGATGTACAGGTACTGGGTGCCTTTGCCTGTGCCCTGACATGAAGGACACTGCAGAGGCATCACACAGACTGTGGTTCCTCATCTCCTTATCATGCCTGACATGAAAGGGAAAGAAGGTGAAAGAGGGACACAAGGGAAAGGGGTTGCAGTCTCCCTGGTATCAGTGCAAAGGTCTGCAGGACTGGAAGTGCTGGGCAGCTGCAGTGCCAGCTGACTGTAAGATCTGGGAGCCAAAGCAATTGTACTGCCCCTGCTCCCAATCCCTCTGAACTGGGTGCTTCCAGGAAGGTTTTGGAGCACAGCCATGCTGAGCACACATGTGATGTGTGAGCTGTGGGTGTGAGCACTCTGGTTGCACACACACTGCCTGATTCTTGCCAGTAGTGTAATGAAAAGGTACAGAGTGTCCACACACCCAGCCTCGTCCAGGGAGGCCTTCTGACAGCCTTGGTCACAGCTTGCAGGTCTGCAAATTCCTCTCTTCTACAGGGAAAATAAAGGCAAAAGCTGAATCACTCTAATCATATAGCCACGCACACAAGCCCAGCTTTGCAACAGACAGAGTCAAGGTTTTCACCCAGATCCCATGAATGACCCAGTCCCCACACAAAACTCTCAGTGGTCTCTGTGGCAAAGGGGACACAAAATTCCTGCTGAGCCTGTGGTTTGCCTGTGATGTACTTGGTGCCTTGCAGGAAGAGCGCAATGCAGCGCCAAGGTCTCTTCCAGCAGCAGCCAGAGACCTGAGACTGTGTGTTTGCACAAGGAAGCCTCTATTACTAGAGCTGAAAAGACTGAATGCTCCTTGCTAACCCTGTCTTTGGGTGATTTGTCTACATCAGAGGCCCAGCTACCACAAAAAAAAGGGGCCAAAACGGCACAGAGGTGGGTAAACTGAAACCATGGATGAAGACGGGCTCACACTACCCAGCCATCTCTGGGTCCTCTCTCGTACCTCAACAATTTTCTTGTGCCCCTGAACACACCTGGTCCTTCCTTCTACTACGTGGTACGTTCCTAAAAGAGTGCCACAATCTTCTAAACAAATCTTCCCTGCTTTTTTTCATGCTGAGATTTTCACAGGCCACCAACCCCTCCCCGTGTTGTCTTCCCGACAAGTTTAACATTACATCCCCACAAGCTGATTACCTTTGGGCCATGAATTTCTTCCCTGCTCCTGAGGTGCCTCATTCCTGCTACAGCACAGTGCCCCGGGGGAAACACAAGCTACAGAGTGCAGCCTCACTGGAGTGTGTCGATTCTGTGTTACCCTGTTTCCAGCCACAGAAACATGCCTGCTTATGTGGCAACACACCAGCAGTGTTTCCCAGCACTCACAGTTCCTGCAAAGCTTAGATTCCTCTGCAATGTAATTATCAGTAAACATCTTTTAGGGCAGCTGACAACTCATAGGGGTAAATCTTGACATGCCAAAGCACAGGGCACTCTGAAATATGAATGCCATGCCACCAGCCCACAAAACATGAAATCCCTTCCCTCCCACCCAAACCCCCAAACACAAAACCAGAGCCCAAGCCAGACTACAGCTCAGCAGCAATTCTGTGGCTCCTGGCGTGCACCTGAGCTACAAGCATCAGAGATAAATTATCTTCCTGCAGAGTCAATGGTCTTGCTCCTCTTTTCCCTGCAGAGCTAATTCAGCTTCATGGGGGAAGCAGACCCATTGACAACATTGTTCATTAGGATTCAGCAATGATGTGACTGATGTCCCAGGAAAGTCTGCTGAAGGATCAGCTGACATAACCAACACTGACGAGGCAGAGGACCAGACCTAGCTTGGCCCTCCAGCTCATCTCTGTACAGGTGAGATGACTGTGAATAACTGGTGGTGCTGAAGTGACACACCACCTTATTTACTTTCATTGGAGTGCCCAGAATTGTGCCTTCCAGTTCAGCCCTTTCCACCTGTCCTCACCTGCTTTGTAGGAGGTAGGACAACTTGAATGGAACTGGCAGTGGGAATGCCTTCAGACAAGACAGATCTCCCCGTGTGTAAACAGAGATTAGATCCACAGATTGCTGAGAAGCAGAGAAGCTGAGATGCTGCAATTCTGGTTTGATACTTGCTTGGCAGAGAGAAGCTGGTTTATAACACTCCTGTGCCTGCTGCTCTCCCCTGGGGGTTCTCTTTCCTCCTCATCCCCACATTTTGCAGGTCATACAAAACAGAATGTGACCTTCTTTGTGTAATCTCACCGTAACTGTGGGCAGTATTAGTGCTGCCCTTTAGCTTTAAGACAAAGGTTTTCTGCAATGACAAGCTGTTTCTGCTTAGCCAAGGAGCAGCCAGTGCTGTACAATTACAGGCCCTTTCCTGAGCCCACATGCAGCCGCAGTCTGCCCATTCAGGAAAATAAGATTATAAGGATTTTTGACAAGTGCCTGAATGTCTGCAACATTACAGTAGTATTGCTGTTGGTTGAATTTCGTAAACCTCAGCTGGCAAATGTGCATTTCTTCTGCCTACCTTTTCTTTTTCCCCTGCCATGCTGTGCTTTCTAGACATCTCCCTTTGAATACTTAACCTATGGGATCCTTTCTCCTCAGGTGCATGACTAGCCCCCATCTTTTCTTGTTCCTCCCTGCCCAAGCAAGATAGGTTCCTTTTGCATCACTTCTTTGTTCTCTGTGGTATTTGCAACACCCTCCCAGGCTTGTATCACCTGTGAATTCCATTCCTCCCGGTTGTGTTTTCCCTGTCTTTTCAGCACCTAGAATGACGAAGCCTTTTGTGCTGCCGTTGCTGCAATTGAACCTGATACTTGAAAGGAGGAGAAAAGGTTGGAATAAACTGCCCTGATGATTCATCCCTGGGGCTGAAAGATTTGCTCCTTTGATATCAGTCCCTTGATCAGAGCTCTGCTATGTTATCTCTGTCTGGGGAGACTTAATTCCTGGCACATTTGGGCTGGTGGAATCCCAGATACCAGAGCCGGTGACTGGAAAAGGAGCACACTACATTCTTCTTCCAGTCTTAGATATGTCAAAGAGTCTTCAAGGTTTGATATTCCAGGGCCTATAACCCCCTTAAGGCAGCCTTTGTCTGCATTTAATGCAACTGAGAAACCTCTAACTTTCTTCCCCCCTGCCCAAACCCATCACCGGCTCTCTCTGTAACTTACACCCTTGCAGAGGTGTCCCAACAGCTTCTTTATGCCTTGTTCTGTGGGCAGCTTTCCCCACCAGCTCACCCTCAACTTGTCTGCCACATCCTCACAAGATATTGAAGACCCTTGCACCATTCCCTTATGAGACTGTGCACTGATCCACTGGTCATGGAGCAAGATGAGTGAAAACTGTGGAAAGAGCATGGAAAGTGTATCTTGAGCCTAGTCCAATTCAAATGTTGTGGTCAAAACCTAATATCCAAGTGCTGGGTGAGTGGGTTGTACTCCCAGGTACTGACAACTGAACTGGCATAGGAGCCATGGGGACCTGCAGTTTTCTAAATTAGGCTTAAGTGAGAATTCTTTGGAAAATTTGCCTAGGAGTAAATTGGGGGAATATCACACAGGGACCACATCTCTGTAGGACCAGATGAGTTTTCCAGTGGTGGGAGAGTGTTTTCTCTATATGCACATTTAGATTAAAATGCTGTGCATGACACAAAATGGTTAAACATGATTTGAGATTTCAAGACTACAGACAGCTTGGTGCCGTGGCAATAACCACCATTAAAAATCCTCATAGCTTTTGTTAAAGAGAAGGGGAAACAGTTCAAGTACTAAAAAAAATGTAAGCATTAGAAAAACCCTCCCCTCCTTTCCTTTCAGGGAGAAAATACACCACACACAACATTAACAGCAGTTAAGATCTGTTATTCCAGGGAAGTTGGACAGGGTGGATCAGGAGTGTAGCCTTGCTGTAACTTCACATGCAAACTTATTTCTTCCAAGTGAAAACTCATATTGAATAGGGAGGAAACTCCACCTTCCATTTCTGATGCTGGACTCTCACATCTCTTTCAGTTGGTGGCACACACCTGGCACGGACAGACACTTTGGGAAGTGGGAAACACACAGCAGCAGCAGACTGGACAAGAATTTGCTGTATTTGCCATAACTTGTAGCCATACAGCCAGAGAAACTGCTTTGGCTAGTAACCACAGATGCCTTTTAAACTTGAAGAGAGAAGGTAGACTGGGCTTTGTGGAGGATGTGTGAAAGCAGAGGAGTCTACTACATTCCAAGAGATGTTGGAATGAGATTAAAAATGGTTGATGTGGTAATACTGACCAGACCTTCTCTTCTGCCTACAGGGATCACATCTTTTTTTGGCAAAATGGGAAGTAAAATCCTAGAAGTGAGACCCAGGAGACTGTGGGAGTGCTGGCAACACTGACAGATCATTTTTTCCAGTTTCATCTTCCTCTTGGCATCAGTGTCAAACTACAGTTCTCTTTGAAGGCCTGACTGTGTGAAGGACTCCAGGAAGGATGTATGAGCAGAAAAATCCATTTTAAAATAATGATCAATGGCTTGCCCTAAACTGCTTTGCTGGAAACTAAGCCCATTCGTTTCTTGGCCCTGTACATTTTTTCTCACTACACAGATTTAAAAAAAAAAAGAGGAGAGGAGAGGAGAGGAGAGGAGAGGANAGAAGAGAAGAGAAGAGAAGAGAAGAGAAGAGAAGAGAAGAGAAGAGAAGAGAAGAGAAGAGAAGAGAAGAGAAGAGAAGAGAAGAGAAGAGAAGAGAAGAGAAGAGAAGAGAAGAGAAGAGAAGAGAAGAGAAGAGAAGAGAAGAGAGGAGGGGACAGAGGGAGAGGATTTAAATGTATATGTATACACATATGTATGAGTGTGGCACCGATTTTAATTTTTACCTTTCACTGATTTTACTGAAAAATTTTGCACAGCAAAATAAGTTGGGCTTTTATTACTCTGAGTAATTTAACAGAAGGGGCCCTCTGCAGACTGCTCCCTTCCTTCATGAACTAAAACCGCTTAACATGTGAAGTTGTGTCCTAAATTACATTTACAGAAGGAAATATTGAAAGCAGCTAGGAAATACTTACAAATGTTATTTAAGGTTTGCAGACTTCCTAGACCCTCCCCCGGTCTTTTTAGGTAGGTGTTACTGTAGATCCCCTTACATCTTTCTGCCCTGAGGGGTCTTAACTTACTTTTTCTGTGGCTCTGGATGGCTGCTGTGTACAGCAAAGTACCAGTTCTGACCAGCCCTAGGCTGAGAACAGTGGAAAAAGAGAAAATGAATAGTTTTCCTTTTCTTTCTTTTTATGATCACCCAAATGAAATTTGGCTATATTCCCTCAGTAGGAAGTTATTTTACCCCTTTCAGAATTTTTCAGCTCAGTATGACACACCTAAAAACCCCAAAAAGTAGCAGCACATTTATGATTTTTCAGAATAAATTCTCCTTTCCCCTGCCCTGTCTCAGTTCAGGAAGGCCATGTGTGTTAGTGGGGGGAAAAAAACCCTTTTCTGGTGCAGACTCATTAACAATATTTACAAAGAGTACAAGGCCATTGTGACACCAGGCAAGCACATGGATCTGACTAGATTACAGCACAGTCTCACAGAAAGCAAAGAAAAAATGTAGAAAATCATCAGTCACCGAAAGAAAAGCCTTCTGAGAAAAATACAGTGCTTTAAGAGAAGCAAATTCAAGTTCAAGTTACAATTAAAGACTGAACATGCTGAATGAAGTGGTTAAAAGGGCAACAGAGTGGTAATGTTGCAATGTGGAAATGTTTTAGCTACTTCGCTTCTTATCCTTCAAACTGCATTACTTTTCTAATTTTTTGCTCTTAAAATGTCTTTTGATTAAGCCATTACTATCAATAGTGATCACAACCCTGCAAATGTTTAAACAAAGCAGGGCATTTGTTTGAGGCTTCAAGAAAAAAGGAGAAATATTAGAAAACAATACTATCAAAGCCTTTTTCTTGAAACAACTGTATTAACAATCTTTGAATAAATTAACGAAGATCACATTCAGCAAGTTCAAGGAGTGAAAAGCACACTTTTTTAAAAAGCCAACTTGGACAGAGTAAAACACTTGTTTGCCAATATTAGTAGCTGTGGAAAGAGACTGTATGGCCCAAAAGGACTCTGGAGGGTTGCCAGGTTCTCACCTGCAGTGCAAGCACCTCTGGGGAGAGGTGCTCCTCTCACAACCCCCGAGGGGGCTCTGGGGAGGCCAGGCTTCCAAGGAACTTGGTGTTTTCCTGGTGCAGTGGTAGCAAGAAGGGCACCTAAACCACGGCAGCCCAAACTGCCACAGCTCTGCCAGCCAAACAGAAATGCACAAGTGGTGAGACCTCTCCTGGTGGCGTCGGCTGCATTGTCACTGAGGAGGCTGTGGGGCAGAGCTCCACCAAGAAGTGGTACATCACAAGGGCTTAAACTGTGACTAAATATCCAAGTCTATTCAGGTTGCTGTCAGATTTAAGTTTCAGTTCTTGCTCTACTATGTCCATGCCGTGGATGCCAAGCCTTGTTTGTATGTTAGCTGCCACGGGACACTGCCAGAACACAGACATCTCAGAATCAGTGTCTTTATTCACACCTGAGCTCTTTCATTTAACTCTCTCTGAGTCCTTCTTCAGGAGAAACTAACATCCCCGAGCTGCTCTGACCTGCTCCGCAGGCTCACCTGGCAATTGACAGGCTACTGTTTCATTGCTGTGACTGCTGGAGAGCTCAGTGACATCTCTGAGGAAGCAAAGGACTTAGCTGGTAATGAAAGATCATGGTACTGCCACGCTGTGAAGAATTTACCCTCTTTTTGGTAAAGAAGTGTGCTTACAGCTTCGTGGTACAGAAGAGTATACAAAGATTGTTTAAGATATCAAAAAGCCTTCTGAGCCAAGAGCATGAGCCTGGGAATCCTTTCATGGAGATCATTGTCAGATAACAGTGAGTATTTGGGCTCAGTCTGGAATAAAACAGTACCAAACCAACCAGGCTTGGTTTGACACCAAGCCACATCTGTGTCACAGGTGTTGTGGAGTACATAAGCACCCTCAGAGGTGCTGCTGCTCTGGAACCACAGGCAGTGAGGTCCTGAGGTTGCCTCAACTCCTCTGCCCCTCATCCCCCTCCTGCCCCCAGGGAGGTGACTCCCTCTGTGCTGCCCCACTCACTGGACCAGCTGGGTGGGTGGCTCTGCTCCCAAGAGTAACACCACCCTCCTCCCCGGCTGCTGCCCGGAGGGACTTTGTAGTGCAAGTGACTACTCTGGTTTATTATGGCCTCTGGGCACTTTGTAGGAAAGATCCTAGACACCTTCAGAAGCAGCTGAAATCAATGAGATCAAGTGTGAAGTGCTCCCAACAGCGAAACTCCCAACAGCTACACTGCCACCCACACCAGCATCCACACCATGTTTTCTGCCAGGTCTTCTGGTTCAACAATCCTAAAAGAGATTGTTGCTACCTTGGTTTCATATTCTTACTGCACCTAAGGCCATGAAAACTTGAACAGGCCAGGCATGAGTAAGAAGGAGAGCATAACATTCTCCTTGACTGGTGGCACTGGAGCTGCCCAGTGGGGTCCCAAGCTCTGTACAGCTCATGTAACTGGTGCTTAATCAGCCAGGGCCTGAGGGCAGATGTGAGGGACAGTGACCTCAGCTCTTGTGGCACCGAAGCTCTGAAATGTGGAATGATTCAGAAGGGAGGCATGAGCCAAAGCCAAACTGCAGAGGCTGTTGCAGCATAATTGACATATTCAGGATGTTCTTGGGTTTCTGTTGAGGCAGATATGCTCCTTTTTTGCTTTAAGTTTTTCAAGAAAACATAACATTAAAACCTGCTGTTCTCATGCAGAGATATGTCAATCCCTGCATTTTGTAAAGTAAAAAAGTGTTTAATGCAAACAGAAAACATAAAACTCTGTGTCAGTTTAAAGTGACTCTAGCCAGGTCCTTAGCTCCCTCCAGTCTGCACCTCATGGGAAAGTGTCTCTACAGACAGGGAAGCCAGGACTAGCGACCTGCCATGGGGCACAGAGCAGCACAAGTCCTGGTAAAGTGGTATTCTATGTCCTTTTAAATTGATCTAAATTCTACTTCCTATTTCCATTGCTTTCCCCCACCTGTCTGCATCTTCTCCCTGCTGATATTCGAACACTCACAGCAAGCAGGTGTCCCTCTCTGGCCTGCTGGGAAGGTACTGGGATGCTAGCCAAGGCTTGGGATGAAAGCAGCAACAAGCATCTGTGAAGCAATGAGGTACAGAGCAGTGAGATCTTTGACATACCTTCTTTAAGGTGTCCATTTGAAATCATTTTACACTTCTGTGGATTGGCACCTTCAGCACTGAGCTTCTGACATGAGGCATGTACATGTCCTGGTGCCAAAGCAGGGCCGGTTCTAGCAAGAAGTATTTTAATTAACTCTGGGACTTCTGTCTCTCTATTGAGAGAAAGACATTAGTGAGAGACTCACAATGTCTTTCGAGATTAAACTAATAAAATTCTCCTAAATACAGGCAGAGCAAAACCTGCTGATAAGAGGGGACCGAAACAAGCCCAATCTGCAGGCCCGTAGCTGAATTCTGTAGCTCACTCACTTACCTTTAGTTATTTAATGAACAGCTCTGCAGGTGCCTGTCCCCCTTGGGTAGGCCATATGTCAGGAAACATCAGCTAACCCTGTCTTAAAGGAAACTCTTCATCTCCTTTATTCCAACCAGACTGCAGCAACCTGGCAAAGGCCACAGACAAGGCTACACAAATGAAAATATGTGCTTTTGAAAGGCCATGGGCAAGCAAATCTGTTAGCTGTGGACCTTACATATACTCAGTTTTTTCCTAGATCCCCAGTGAAAATGTCTCTGCTGGTTGTCCCCCTGGGGACCAGCCAGCCGAGATTTCTGAGCCTGCTCTGAAAAGTGAGGTCTGGTGTTGGATGTGACTTGCCCAGTGTTTCTGAGTTTGCCCTGGCACAGGTTTGTTGAAGATGGGCCAAACACATTTTCAGCTGGCTCCCTCAAAGGCCTGTATGAAGGAAATGTATGTTCTAGCCCCCTGCTCTAATTCTTCCTCATTTCGTCCCCCCGCTCCATCTCTGACATCTGCACCAGGAGTGTGGGAAGTGCTGCCAGGTCAGTAGAGGGTGTTCGTGGGTAACCTCAGGCCAGGGTGTGGGTTTGGCTGGCACGGTTCAGAGCAGATCAGCACCAGATTTCCCTCCTGTCCTCTCCCCCTTGGTGGAGACTGGCTGGGATGTGTTCTCCCAAAGCTGTCTCGTACAGGACATCTGCGCTCACGGGATTTTGAGGCAGGACAAGCTCAGCAAGAGCCCAAAGAATCAAGCAGGAGGAGTCGTCCTGGGGCTCTGGATCAGACCCTGCTCAGGTGTGACTGAGGAACCTGCAGAATAACCTGCAGAATGTTAGAAAGTGAGAGGGGACATATTTCAGCCCTGATGCCGTGTGCGACTTTCCCTCCCCCCCTGCTCTGTCCCCACCCCACCGATCAGCCTCTTTACCATGACAAAGAGCCCGGAGGAGCGGGCCACGGTGAATATTGCGGTCCCAGGCAGGGAATGGCCGGCTATAAAGGGCCGTCTGCGCTTCGGGGCTCCCTCAGCTTGCTGGCGAGGCCTGCCCCCAGGTGAGGGTGACCTCTGCTGTAAGGTGGGCGACCCGCCCCTTCGGCCGCTGCCCATGTGCGCACACCTGGCGCTGCCCCCGTACCAGGCGTACCCCGGCGGGGCTGGCATGGGGTACCTGGAGTTCTACTGGAACTCGCCGGGAGAGGCCGGACAAGCCCCCGCAGCGGCCGGGCCGGCGGGAGCCGCCGGGGCCAGGCAGTCTCCGGAGGCAGGAGGGAGGAGGCACACAGCAGGTAAGGCCTTTCAGCTAAATCCTGCAGCTGATTCCCAGGACACCTCTGGTCCCAGGTCAGGCTCAAATGACTTTGAGCGAATTTTTCTCTCTCCCTGCCTTGGTTTCCTAGTGTGTGACCTAGGCAAACTGCGGTGTGGTAGGCACGGAGGAGGGGTGACCTTGGCCAGTCACACCACTTTTCCATGCTGCTTTTTTTGGGTGACTGTGGTCCGGTTTCCTAAACCTCACCAGAGCCTGCAAGAGTCGAGGCACTGTCAGGTCTGTGCTCCAGGCCGAAGGGCAGTGTGACAACTTGGTCTTACGGAAGTTCATGGTTCTTGGGGCAGGAATGTCTGAGCATCCTTTTAGTTAAATGCTGTCATGTGTGCTGTCGAGAGAAGCAGATCCTGGAGATACTAATTGTGGCATCCCTTATCCCCTTACAAACTCCTTGCACCTTTTATTTGCTTATTAAATATGAGCCAAGGCCTGCTGTGAATCGCTGGGTGCTGGGAGATCTGCTCCGTTAACTCTAGCATTGTTACTCACTGCTCCTTCCATTTTGCCATTTTCCTCTATTTCCCTCTCCTCTCTGTGCTCTTGTTGCTTTGCCTTGTCCTTTTTCACCAAAAAGTCCCAGGCCTCACGGCAGTGACATTTTCTGTTCCTGCCATTCCTCTCCCACTCCAGTGAGTGGCAATAGAAGAGCTGATAAAAGGAGGTTTTCACCTAGCCTCACATTACGGTCAGCAGGGCAACACTCTAGCAAGGTAAATGGGTGGGAGGAGAGCCAGGTTTTAGGGTGCCACTTTCAAGCCGTCAGTTGCTGTAGAAAGCTACAGGCTCAGGCAGAGTGACTATGGCTACTTGGCACGTGGCTACCTGCCATGGAGCTTGGAGAAAGGCTTGGGTTCTCTGCATGCTGCCTGCCCGACAAAGGCAGCAGGCAGATGGACTCCTTTGTGCCCCCGGTGGGCCTGGTATACAGACTTAAACTCCATCTTCAAACACTCTCCTCTGGTACCTCTCTCAGAGAGAGCCCAGTTGTGGAAGCCAAGGCCTACAGATGTCAGGGGCTTGTGGGAGTGGGTCTGCCACAGGCTTTCATGTTCTGTCTGTTGCACTGTTTGTGTTTCTTGCTTCCTCTCTCCTTTACTCTCTTCTCATGGGAGAGGGAGCACTTTTGTCCTGAGCTCGAGCTGCACATGGGGGTTTCATGGGGGTTTGGAATGGCAAGTCGAGCAGGAACCTGGGGGAGCTTTAGTTCTACAGGGTCTTGCTGTGGTTCCCGCCTAACAGGAGACTTTCCTGTTTTCCAAGCCCACGTTCCCAGCATACTCATTTCCTCCCTATAAGGTTTTTACTGCACAGACTGCAGGAGCCAAGCATCCTGTGATCCCACACGAAGTTGTAGCTTCCCATGCAGCCAGGTCATGGATGTTCAGCTTCCTCAAGGCTCTGCAATCTAGCCCCATGCACGTAACACCACAGGCCCTTGCACCTCTTCTGCTGACAGCCTCTTCCTGCTTGTAGACAGAATCCCTTTGCAATCCTCATGGCCCTGTTCCCCAGCGCTAGAAACCTGCCCCACTACTCCCTGGCTGCTCACCCAGCCCCTGCTGTGGGCGGTGTCATCTCCTAGGGACAGCAAATGGCCCCGAGCAGGCAAGCCGCGAGTGGCAGGCACCACAGAGACAGGCATGGCTCTGTAAGGAGGGTAACAAGGGGAACACTACCACAGATGTGGCCACCTTTCTGAGGTCCAACAGCACCCCAAGGCTTTTGAGTGATTGCTTAGTAGGCTCTCAGGTTAGGACAGAAGAAGGAAGGATTCTGTAGGGTGGGTGGGAAGCCCATTCCTCCCAGGGACATCAGTACTTTGCAATGGATATATGTTCTGGAGGTTGAGGAGGGTGTCTCAGGGTGGCTGGTAAGGAGGTTGGGAGGCATTGGTTGGGATCAGTAGTCAGAAGGTGTGTACTGAAATGGCACTGCCCCGATCACCGCACTTCCAATAGGAGGAGAGGGGATGGACCATGCAGGACAGCTTGCAGCGGAGTAGCTGGGGGAGGGAGGAATGGGCAGATTCATTATTGTAGTTAGTGGAAAGAGGAGTGACGGGTGTCACAGCCCTTCAGTCAGGGCTGGCCTGAGAAGGTCTCAGCCTCTCTCAGACCCCAGTAATCTGGCATCTGACACATTTTCTTATTCCTTCAGCCTGAATGACTTTGCATCTTGGCAGCTTTTGTCTTTACTAGTAACCCCGATCATTCAGGAAGCTTTTCCTTTAGGTCTTTATCTCAACTTTGTCATCAACAGAGATTCCTTAAGACATGTACCAGGACAAATGAGAAGGGGCTTGAATGCCTTCCTCTGCACTCTTGAATTTTGTCCCCTGTGTCCCTGGTACAGGATTACTGGCTCCTTTCACCTGTTTCACACATCCACGTTTCCTCTCCCTCTTCTTCTCCATGTGAAATTTCTCTCCTTCATTCTTCTCTCACCAAAAGCCCCTCTTAGACAAATAGGACCATCACCTACATGTGTTCCCAGCAGTGGCATGGTCTGTGGTGGGAGACAAAGGCAAACAGGACTGAGCCAATATCCAAAGCCTGATGCTCTCCACCTGCTGCCCTCCCTGTGAGCACTGGCTGCTCTGCCCCACCAGGCACCCTGGTCAGAGTTTGTTTGGTCTCTGTTGAGTGCCTTGGTATTGCTGGGCAGGCAGTTTTGGGGAGCCCAGCCACCAACCCAGAGCTGTGCTTGCAGTCATGACAAGGCCTTTTTACACCACACTCAGACTGAAATATTGCTGAGGCTTTCTGGAGGAGGACAGTTCGCTGTGAACCAATGTGCACCACTCTTGCAGCACTCCCTGTCCTGACTTTTCTGCCTGGCAAAAGGGAGCCACAAGCATCCCAGAGGGACTGAGGTGGAAAGCTGCTCACTCTCAGTGCACTTGTCTGTGCTCACAGATCCACGAAGAAAGGAGGGCCACACAAGCCTTTGCTTCAGGAAAGCTTGTCTTGTAGGCAAAGAGCTCTACAGCAGGCAGGGAGCATGCTCATACCCTTACAGCTATACATTTTGTCTCTTATACCTTCTCTCATTGTCTTTTTATTTATAGAAGTATCCCCAGCTTCATCCAGTTCTGGGAATTTCAGCCAATTCACACCAGATTCAGCCACCAGTCCTCATTCGTCATCCTTGTCCCCACAGCCTGCAGCTAAGTCTCAGAAGGGCAGAGAATGTGGTGTGGAGGGGCTGAGGAAGACCAAGAGCCGTACAGCTTTCTCCAAGGAGCAGCTGCAAACCCTGCACCAGCGCTTCCAGAGCCAGAAGTACCTCAGCCCCCAGCAGATCCGGGAGCTGGCTGTTGCCCTGGGGCTCACCTACAAGCAGGTGAACACAGAGACTTTAACCCACAGTGTATCGATCTCCCAGTGGCTGAGTGGTCACATAAGGAAGTGACAGGATGGAAAGATGAGTCCCCAGCAGGGACTGAGGCAAAGGTGCCAGCTAACAGTCGCTCCTCTGCTTATTCATGCCCAGAGATCAGAGGTACTTTTGCGGGTAGAGGGGTCAGTGGCACTTCATTTGGGCCTCCCAAGTCAGGGATCAGTTAAGGGTTCTGTTGCCAACACCTGTAGTAGAATTGCAAACCCAGTGATGAATATGTTGTTTGCCACAAACAGTCTCTACCCTGGGCTTGACAGCACTTCACAGATTTTTGCATGCACTGTGAACTTCACAGAAACCCTGGCATGCATCAGTTCTCTGAATCCCGGGGCTGCGACATGCTGAAAGCTCTTGCTAGTGTCTCCCAGGGCTTATCTTGTCCAATATCTCATAACGTTCCACACTCAGCACTGCCTGGCTGCTTGACTCCTGCTCCCCACTCCGTGTGGGTGCTGCGAGGTTCGCACATCACTGCCCTTTAGGGTCTCTGCCGATCTCCAGGTAGGTTGCATGTAGTGAAATGATGCTGCCTCAAATGATGCCTTGCTAAAGCAGGGGGGGCTGGGCAATGGGGCACAAGAGCTCGCAGTCCAAAATCTGCTTGAAATATGGATCTCAGAGCTGGGCATGATGGCCTGAATGCCCTAGGACTAAAGAAGTTATACGTGCATTGTAAGTGCACACATACAGCACACACTGAGCTGGTTCTGTCAGGAACAAGACAGGTGGGATAGTCTGCTTTTTCCTTCAATCCACATCCCTGCAAAGGCTGCTTTCACAGCCCAGACACAGCCCGGGGGGAAATGGCCCTGGAATTCGCCCCAGCAAAGAGCTTTGAATTTGGGAATTGCTGGGTACAAGGAGCAAGTCTGACCCTTCTCCATTCACAAGTATGCAGAAACAGTGTCTTAGAAGTTTGCCTGTAGTTCAGGGGGCTTGTAGAGGTGTCGGTGGATCTGATTTACGCCAGTCGTTCACCTCCACGATTGGAACGAGTCGATTTGTCACAACTATCACTGTCTCTTGACACAGAGCCACCCCCTCCCCCATCACACAGTTGCACTAGCCACCTGCTGAGGCTGCTAGACAGACCTCTCCCCGTGGCAACAACCCCCAGTAGTTCTTAAAGGCTTTTATCTGCTGCTGCCCATGTATCTCTGCCATCTGGTCACTCTCCCTCGGTTCTTCCTGCTTGTGAATTTGGTAACATTTGTTCTTCCCTCGCCTTTGCTGACATTTTCTCTGCTCTCCCTTCCCCCCCCCACCCAGGTGAAGACTTGGTTCCAGAACCGGAGGATGAAGCTGAAGAGGTGCCAGAAGCACAGCCTGTGGAGTGAACGGGCTCAGTGCCTCACGCAAGTAAGAACACAGCACATGGCTGGCTCATCATGGCTCTTTTGTCTGGGCAGATCAGTCCTGTATTTCCACCATGGGGGCAACTTAAGCATAGAAGTGTCAGCGTACCCGGCCTCCTGGTTTGCTCAGCACAGAGGCACAGACTTGGCACAACTCTCTGTGTACCACAGGTAGCCCAGCAGTGGGCTGGCTATGCCACAGAAATGTTTCCAGGGAAAGGCTGTTTTCCTCCTATGTATATATAAATATATATGATTGTGTATCCACCCCTGAGCTATGGGAATGGACATAGTTCTTCTTGCCCTCTATGCCACTGCTGCTGGTCAGGAGACAATATGAAATGTGAAGGGCCAGAGCCCCGGTATGTGTCAGGCCTGTGGATACCAGTGGGGAAGCTGTGTGTTCTGACTCACTGCCTTTCCCTTTCAGAGTGGCTTCCAGACCGGTACCTACCTGGATGTGCACCCCAAATTCCATCAGGGCTACCCCATCACTGCAGCTGGCAACATCCAAACCATGCCTGCCCCCCGTCAGCACTATGGAGCAGGGCAGAACGCTTACACAATTGTGACCAGCGAGGATGGAGGAGTCTTTGGCAAAGGCGGGGGGACCTGCAGTGTCCAGCAGACAGTGGGCTTCATTGCCCAGCACAAAGTAGACTTTTACCACAGCTGTCCTGGCAGTGTGGAATATCCAGGCTCAAAGACAGGTGATGGCTGTAATTTTCACCACTCAGCCACAATGGGGGCTCCTTTCCCAACCACTGCCGGCCATCATCTTTATCACTCTTAAGCACTGTGGATGTGGGGTACTTGGGCAAATCTTGTTCTCATTTCTCCCTTTGTTATTCGTGTGCTGTCCACCTCAGGGACACCTTGTAGCTAGAACCTGTTTTGGCATCCAAATATGTGCCTGCAGACACACAGCCGTGCAGAGACTTTGGTACACACACACAGCCCTTCCTTTCTGTGCCCGTACACGTGCACACACACACACTCCCTCC
Source organism: Ifrita kowaldi (assembly GCA_013398055.1). NCBI lineage: Eukaryota > Metazoa > Chordata > Aves > Passeriformes > Cinclosomatidae > Ifrita > Ifrita kowaldi. The sequence goes on from VZRS01015178.1 coordinate 75,996, forward strand.
TTGATTGGCACAGGCAACCAAGCTCCCTTATAGCAAGACCCAAGCTACCCAGCTTCTGCCCTGGATCTTCTTAATGATGGATCTTGTTACTTGTCTTAGAGGAAGCACAGATTCCTTTGGGGATCTCATTTCTAGGTATCACTGTACAGTTGTGTGTACATAACACATGAATCCAGGGGCTGTATGGAGAGGTGCTGGTCATGTACCTTTAACTGAAGTTGGAGAAGTTATTGCCATGTGCCAGTTATCCATCTGAAGTGTAGGCCATCAGTTCTGTATGTCAGCCATGAGGTGAAGTGATGAAGTGTTTAATGAAGGGAGATGTGAGAAGCAGCTTGCAGAAAGGCTGGTAAGATGATCTTTTAAGCCCTTCCTTCTAGTCTGTATCTTGCTGTGCCTCTCCTTGAGAAAACCTAACAGTGCATTCAATTTGGCAAATAAAAAAAAAAAAGTATTTTTTAAGATGCATTATGTACTTTTCTATATCTCTTTTTTCCCACCACAATAGAGCATTGCAATATAAAAACCAGATGGAACATAAATAGTCATAGCAACTGTATGCCATTGTTATTTGATGCTGAAACTATAAACAGAGATTTTTCTGTGTTATAAGTGGATCAGCTTCATGACTCTTGGCAATGCCAGATATCTCGAGTCAGAGAAACTGGTGAGTAACTATCACCCACCTTAAGAATTTTCCCTATCCAGCAATATTGAATATGGGGACTGTCACGGAGGTACTCTAATTTCTAAACTTAAAACTATGTGTCTAAGCACCTAAAACCAAGTATGTGTAACAAAGTAATAACAGGCCTCCAGTTCCCTGAGTCACAGGTTTTCTATCACTCTTTTTCTGTCATGCTTTGATGATGACAATGAATTTCTCTTAATGCAATGAAGTAACTGCCATGGTTAAAAAAAAGCATAATGATCTTCTGCTGGCAAAGCTGATTTATGTCCTCGTGCCTCACAGCTGTTTGTTCCCACTCCCTCATGCAGACACTCTGACCCTACTGTAAACTGCATGGTGTGCTGACTTTGGCTGTGTTTGTTAATCTTCTTCACAATATCTAGGATGGGGATGATTCATTAAATCTCAGTATTCACGCATAAAAGACCCTCTAACTAATTAAAGTTAGAAAGTGGTATGTTTATTCAGGCCCCGGAGGGCAGCACGGGAGTAGCCTCCTAAAGACATGCCAGCGAAGTACAGGGTTCTTTATTTCCTATTTATTACTCAAAGTTTTACATCCTCTACATCTGTATGACCCCAGCACCTCCCATTCCCTGCTCTGTATTAAAATGAGATCATTAGTCCTTCACGCATGCGCAGTTTCTCTCTTGAATTGGGTCGATGGTCTCAAATTGGGTCAGTGGTCCTGAAAGATGAAGTCAGAAATGTCTTCCTCACAGTGACCTTTCTACCTTCTTACTGTTGGCAGGCCTTGGTGACCTTCTGGCGCAGCCCAAGATCTCCTACTTTTGATTAATTATTACAAAACCCAGGTGCTGTTCTTGGTTCTATTAGTTTCAACTTGTTTTGATGACAGTTCATTTATTCTGTTACCTTCTATAAACAAAACAAGAATATAATGGCAAATAATACATCACTTAGCTCTAGCTTAGGCATCCAATAATCATTAACTTATCTTTTGTTTTTCTACCTTGCATCCTAATCAATACAAATTGCTTCTAACCCTCAGCTAAAATTTTAACCTTTTAAAACCTTGACTCAGGGCTGTGTTTTGGTTTTGTGCAGAGAAGGGGATTGATAATATAGAGATGTTTTCATTATAGTTGAGCAGGGCTTGCACAGTGTCAAGGCCTTTTCCGCTTCTTGTTATCTCCCTGACAGTGAGAAGGCTGGGGGTGCACAAGGAGTTAGGAGGAGACACAGCTGGGACAGCTGACCCCAACTGCCCAAATGGATATTCCATCCCTTATGGCACTGGGCTCAGTGTAGAAAGCTGGGGGAAGGAAGAGGGGGACATCCAGAGTGATGGTGTTTTTCTTTCCAAGTAACCATTACATGGGATGGGGCCCTGTTGTCCTGGAGGTGGCCTGCCCATGGGAAGGGGTGAATTAATTCCTTGTTTTGCTTGTTTTGTGTGTGTGAGGCTTTTGCTTTAACTATTAAACTGTTTTTATCTCAACCCACGAGTTTCCTTACTTTTACTCTTCTGATTCTCTCGGCCATCCCAGTGGTGGGGAGTGATCGAGTGGCTGCATGGTGCTTATTTGCTGCCTGGCATTGAACCCCAAGACGTGGCCAGTATGATTTGGGGCAAGATAAGGCCTTTTGGATGGTGAGTCATATAACCTTGGCACAGCCCCCACCCCTTCCCCCTACAACCAGCAAGTGGCTAACGTTGGGAAAGACTCTTCCTGGAACAATTAGAGGGGTGGGAACAATTAAGCCAACTGAAAAAGGGCTGGTTAACGTCGGAGGGTGGACTACAAAAGCAGCACTTATCAGGGCTCTCACACCAGTATGAGGATATTTTTCAGTTCTTCTCGAGTCAATAGTGGTGTTTACTTAGCTGAATATCATCTAAAGCCTTTCCCTGCCAACCCATCAAAAGGCTGCTGTAGGTGAAAAAAGTTGAGCTTGCGACTGGTCCTCACTAATAATTCTCTGGAAAAGGAGAATTATTTATCATGCCCTGCTCCTTCAGAGATGCTTTAGGACAAAGCAGAATTTTGCTGCGGAGGCTCTGAGACTGGCTTGCAGAAAGCTGCTGTCTGTAAGAGCATCAGTTGGGATCTCCCTGCTATTGACCTTCAGCAAAGCAGTGCTAACAAACACTACCAAATCTTGCCGTTTCCTCAGAGACACAACATTTTTCAGAGGTCATCATTCAAAGAAAGACCTTATTGCCACAGGTGGTTACGGAGTCCAAAAGCCTGCAGCAATTCCAACAGGCAAGTAAGCAGCTTCCAGGAAGGGAGGTCATTGATGTCTGCTGTGTCAGGAGCTGCATTCCCAATGTCCTGTGTAAAAACAGCAGGAATGCAGCTTCTGGTAGAGGGAGTCCCTCAGCCCCAGCCAGCCAGAGGGACACTGGGGACTTGGATTCTTTTCTGGTCTTGGGGATCACTCAAAGCAGAAGTCCCAATGTTGTAATTTGAAAAAGATTCAATAGTTTGGACACTGCCCAGCTGCTAGAGAGCAGATGGACCTTGGTCAAATACGAGAAATTAATTCTAGCCTGGTTCTGAAAGAGATTCACAGATATGACCCGAGGGTGCTCTTCAAAATTTTGGGTAGCATGTAGATAAAATGGCCCTCACAGGTAGGAAAAAACTTGGGGTTGAGGTTTCTCGGGGTTTTTGGTGTTTGTTTTTGTTTGTTTGTTTTATTGGGGTGAGTTCAATTTTGTTTTTTGGTTTTTTTTATGTGTAAGTGTCATGATTTGGAGTCCTTCATGCCTCATGACTATTCAGTATCAGCCAATAAACTGCTGCCCTCTGATGATGGGCCAGGCAAGAGACGTGTGGCAACGCTTGACTGAAAATTTCCGAAACCCTGTTAGCTCAGCCTTCTAGTCATGCGCTGTAGTTAGATAACTAAATATGTTTACATATGCCTGTAGGGAAGAGCCTATTAAAGCAAACAAAGATCATGACTTTTATCTGCACTGGAGAGACAGCTGGGGCTGTGAGCCCTTGCTCATGGGTCACTCAGAAGAAAGATGTAACTTGTAAAACATTGCTGTAGGCCACATTGACGGAGAGCAAGTTTGCTTGCACCACTCTACCTGCTTGGTATTTTGCCTGTGGGACAGCTAGAACCCAGTGAACTACAGAATAAAACCATGGTCTACGTAATCTGTACTAGATCAAATTTCTTCAGTTTAGGTGGGATTCTCTGCATCACTGGAACTACATCTGCAGCTTTGGTAAAGGAGTTGTCATTGACAGCTGGAGTTTTGTCACGGCAGAGATACTGTGAATGTGCAGTGTATTCCCACAAGCTGTAATGCATATGAAGAACTCCAAATCATCTTACAGCTTGATCCTGAAAGGATTTGCTGGCACAGCAAATCATGTTTGCAGTGTGCAGAAATCACTGTTACACAGCACAATCAGGAGAAGCAGCAGTCCTAACAGAGGTGTAATATATCCTAGCAGAAAGAGATTTTGCTGGCATGCACATACATCCTCTGAGGAACTGATACAAACGCTTCTGCAAGTATGAGGCTGGAGGCACCTGCATCTCCACCAGTTTTGGTAGTAGTGCCCAATTACCTGTGCAGTTGTTCCACGTGGTGATGCGATTCAGGCATGTGAAGGTCACAGAAGAGAGCACCAGCAGAAAGGCAGAGTCCTGCTTAATTCCACAATCTCTAGAAACACTTTATGAAGTACTAGGAGTCCTTTCCAGCCTACCTTCCAAAACTCCAACAGCTGCTCCACATGTTCCCTCCAGCTACAGGTGCTTGCCAAACCTGCACACAACCCAGGCTGAGCAACCAGGGGAATAACACAGCCATGAGGGAACATTCAATTTCCACAGAGTGCTCCCATAGTACATGGAGTAACACAAACCACAACATGCAGAGCAATCATTCTCAGCCCCAGGGCTGTTTTAGCAACAATATCTGGTTTCTGCAGAAGGACATCTGTCAGCAGAGTTCTGGCTATCTCCTTAGCCTTGCAGCAGACACATGGAAGAAAACCATACCAAGCAACACAGGTAAACTGCAGCAGGTATCCTCTGCAATTGTTCTGCTAAGATCTGTATACCTTATTTCTTTAGAACTAAAGATTGCATCTCAAAAAACCCATAAAAACATAAGCTGCTAATTTTAAGGCTGAAAGACAAAGGCATAGGTGTCAGGAAAATTAATCCACAAATACCGGAGGTTTATGTCCAAAAAGGAGACAGAGGAGTCCTGTAACCTTATTCAAATAAAGGGAGAGGTCATGGGCATTTCCCATGGGATCTCTCAAATTGTTAGGAGGACACAGCCTCCTTTTTATCCTATTTTCCCAGCCGCATTTGCCTCTCTCTTTCCCCATTGGCTGAGGGACCTGAGAGGTACAGACTTCCCAAATCGCTTAATACAAACCCACTTTCTAATGTGCACCCCCCTCTATTCTTTTCTTTGTGTTTCTGTTCTTTTTCTCTAAACCCAGGGATTAGCACAGAGTAACAGTCTGTATAAATTTAGTGGAATTGCTATGGAATTTATGGTTCCTCCCATTGCTTCTTTCACCTCTCAAGTATCTGGGTTTATCGACCAGCAGTTTGTTTGTAAAGACACCCCCCTTCTCTTTCCTTTCAATAGGATGTATGACTTTCATAGGTGTATGGTTCAGCTTAATTTTTTCAAGGCAGTTGTTGAAATTAATTACCCAGAATTCATACACACTGATATTGGGATATAAATCTCTCATCCAGATGAGAAAGGATCTCTGTTCTATTAACACAGAAAACCACGTGAACATGGCATTTCCCCCTCTTCCGGGCCAGATTTACGTTTTTGTGCTATTTTAAGGTTGGCAGCCCACACATAGGAGTGACTAATTCTTTTGTCCTCCTCTACACAGGCTCATGACTCTGCTCTTCTCTCCTTCCTGTACCTATTGTACCTTGCCGCGGGAGCAGAGGATTGCAGCAGTACAAAAGGAAAGAGGGGAGTTGTTTTTGCATCCACACACGCAGGTTCTGTTCGGCAAAGGACCTGTGGCAGTTTGAGCCCGAGCAGTCAGCCGCCAGTTTAGTTAATTGTGCTCAGTGGGAGTAGCCGCTGAAGTGCCCCTGTCAGACAGATGAAGGGCTGCAGTGGTGTAGCGTACTCTAAAGAACCTGGGATTAAACCTAAACAACTTCTGCTACTTTAGAAGATGAGTCAATAGCGACGTGGTTCTGGTTTTGTTTCAGTGCTGGAGGCAGCAGATTCAGTTACTCGCAGACTTCTGTTGCCAGTTGTGGTCAGCACAAGAACCTCAAGAAAGCTGCAGAGTTAATTAAGCAGGATTCCAGGCCTCCAGTTGTGACCTTCTGGAGCACCAACAGGAGGCCACACAATCTCTAGGACACTTTCTTTTGCTCCATCCCTTCTTCAATATGTTTTTTGAAGCATTGCTGTTCAAGGGCTAATATAAGCATGTTACAGGGCTGCACATCCCTTCACGCCAGCAGCTTGTTCAATTGCCTAGCCCTGGAGCCTCCCCCCGCCCTCCTTGCACTTGGCAACACACCTGCATACTGAAAACAGGCTGATAGACTTCTGTGACTTGCTCCTTTTGAACAATTGCTTGATCCCACCCCTGGGAGAAACACAATAGGGTTAGTTATTTCCTCCCTTTCCTCAGTACTGCAGGTCCGACCTGTGCAGAATAAGCACTCTCACAGCAGGCTGTTTCAATGCAAGCTGGTGACATCGTTACAACTTTAAAATAAAGTAATTTATTTCAATTCAAACAACTTTGTAATAACATTTAACGTTAAGAACATTGAACATTGAGCAGAAATAGCAATAGAAGACAACATGCACATAACACAAAACATGCTTGGTAACACTGCAAAAAACCCCACCTTATGAAAAATTATTCTGCAACAACACCTCCTTTGCAGTGGAAGCTCTGCTGCAAGACACACGGGGCAAGGATCAGAGATCACCTGCTAGAAAGGCAGCAAAGAAGGTGAGACTTTAACAACAAACAGACCGTAACAACCTTTGCTGCTCACAGCTGCGACATTGCACACTGGCCTCAGTGAATGAGGTTCAATCTCATCAATACCCAAAGCATCTCTGCCAAGGGTTAGCTATGAACAGACAGGCACAATTAAACAGAAAACTAGCCCCAGGCAGCAGGGTGCTGAGCCCCTCCAGTAGTTAAAACAGGAGTAGTGGAGGAGGGGCAAGAAAAACGAATAGAATCTGTATCCCTGAGTCAAGACCCTGGAAATCCCATGGGTGAACACAAAAGATGGGAGAAAAAATTACTCAGAGCTGGGACTCATACCAACTCTGGGTCCCCATGGGATGCCAAGGTACCTGGCATTGATTCTGTACAGGAGAGCTCGAAAACTGTGTGACAGTGTCAGAGGTGTTCTGTAAGCTGAAGGCATCTTCTACCTCCACGCTGACATAATCTGTATTGTCAAAGTAGCTGTGATAAAAGTTCATTTGCTGGCTTAATAAACCCATGGTTTGCTGGGTATTGCAGCTTGTCCCACCTTTTCCAAAGAGCCCCTCATCCTCCACAGACACGAATGAGTACAGGTTCTGCCCGTTCCCGTAAGTCTGTCCGCTGCTGTAAGCCTGGTGCACGTTGGGCACAGCCTGAATGTTTCTGCCGGCGCCGACAGGGAAGACCTGGTGAATCGTGGGAGCTATATCCAGGTATGCAGCCTGATGAACCCCATTCTAGGAGACAAAGAAAGTCGTTCAGTAGTGCAGAACCACACCAACGGCCCATTCTTTTGGATGGGTCCTCCTTTCTCCCCCAGCTCCTCCTCCAGGCCGAACAATAGCGCCTTTTTCATGCCCATTGTCCTCCCAATAGACCAGTAACAGCAGAGATGACCGGCTCTTCTGTTAGTAATCTCCAGCTCAACGGAACACCACAAGCTGGGAGGAAAACCAGCTTAAAAGAGATGCCACTCTAAGCCCTGTTACAAGAAATACAACTGGCTTGGTAATATTGAGTCCTGTGCACTGATTGAATTAGCAGGTTGGACATGATACACTTCTCCCTGCAGACTGGAGGAGCCGTGACTGGTGGTGGTGGGGAAGTTTACTCACCTGTGGTAGATACATCCCTTTGTCCACCCACTGGCTCTCCTTTTGGCAACGCTTAAATTTCATCCGTTGATTCTGAAACCATGTTTTCACCTAAAAGTGATGCGGAAAGGACATAAGAAATTAGAAATTGATTTTCAGAGCTTACTACACATCCTCCTTTGTGCTACAATCCAGTTTCTGCTTGACTTCTCATACTGTAAATAATTTCAGCAGCTAACAACGTGCAGCAGATGCAGGTAGTTGGGAAATCACAGAGCTAAGACATGAAAACTAACATTCCTACTCCTCAGATCACCATGGGATCTTTCCCGACTTCAAAAACCCTACCCAAAACACCGGCCAAGGCAACTGCAGAAATCAGCTTGAACAGCACCATCTTACTGCTGTGCCAAGATCAGGGCTCAGGACCCCAGGAGTGAGTCGTTCCTTTAGTCAGACACAAGCAGCTGGTGGAGCAAGGACCCTCTTTTTAGGGAGAGACCAAGGTGCCACTCCGACTAGGAAAGTGCAAGTATCTTTCTACACTCAGAGACAACACATGTCCATACAGAGCAGTAACCTGACTCTGCACAGCCCTGCTCTGCAGGCCCTTTCAAACACCTGCACGGAGTGGGTGGATAGTGCTGGAACCAAACATAAGACTGAGTCATAAATTTTCACACCCTCTGCTCTCTCACATCAGCAGTAGCACGGACAAGATAACGAAAGAAACTTATCTCTGGGATTTAAGAAAAAAGAAAACCACAAAAAGACCCCAACTCAGCTGCTGCTCAGAGCAAGATGCTCACCTGTTTGTAGGTGAGCTCCAGGGCAGCAGCCAGCTCCCGGATCTGCTGGGGGCTGAGGTACTTCTGGCTCTGGAAGCGCTGGTGTAGGGCTTTCAGCTGGTCCTGCGAGAAGGCTGTGCGGCTCTTGCCAGCCTTCACCACACCCTTGCCTTGCGCCTTGACCTTCTGCAAAGAGGAGTGGGGAGACGGGCTCCCTGCTGCGGTGGGGCTAGTGGCGGAGTCAGGGGTGTAGTACTGGGTGAGTGTCCCAGAGCTGGAGGAAGCTGGGGAGAGAGGAGAAAAGAGAACTGGGGTGAGCAAAATACGGCAGAGAAGACTCAAAAACCTCTAAAGCCCGCAGCCGTGGGCAGCGCAGCGCGGGGCGATGGGCACAGGCCGCCTCGTGGCTGCGGAACCGAGGCGCCTCGCTGTTCTGTTCGCCTCTTCGGCCCGGCCCGTCCNGTCCGGCGCCGGAGCCTCCTCGGCGGGCACGCTGTCCATGCTGCCTGCGGAGAACCAGTAGTAGTCTCCATACCTGGCCGCGCCGGGGTAGGGCACGTAGGACGGCGTGGCCAGGTGGGCGCTCATGGCCGGGCCGGGCCCTCCAGCCCCGAGCATGAGGCGATGCTGCAGGCAGCCCGCGAGCAAGCACCCCATTGAGGGGGGGATGCTTTAAGTCCTCCCCAAGGCCCTCCTGGCCTTGGCTGGAAGGTATTGTCATGGCCATTGTCATGTTAAAAGTTGGTTGATTGGGGGGGGAGGGACTTCGAGGGTGTTCAGGGACTGGGGGAGGGCTGGGACACCGGGTTGCTCTTGCCAACTTGGCTCCTAGGTGCCACAGCGGGGATCAGTACATCCCTCCCTGCTGGGGCGTGGGAGGGACATCCTTGCTGGCCCCTCGGGGCAGCAGGCATGAGCAGAGTCGCCTGGTGAGTTGGACAGGGCTTGGCAGACACCCCCCACCCCCACATTTCACACTCTTCCTCCTCACGGGTCTCCACCCAAATAGAAAGAATGGACTCGGAGCCCGCCGCGGGGCATGCGGAGACTTTGTGCGTCTGCATTGCAGATCGCAACCATCATTGCAAACAGATAAGCCCTCCACGTCCCCGCACGTGAATCCGGACGGGGGCAGGAGGGGGATGGCCCTACAGAGCAGTGTCTGTATGGCGGGGAAGAGGGCTCAAAGGAAGCCAGGCTGCTTCTCCCAGCAGCTCGCCCAAGGCTGAGTCAAGCAGTCCCGTTCTGCGTATTTTCCAAGCTTCTTTCCCCCGCCATTTAAGACTTTTTAAAAAAGTGATATCTTAAAACAAAATGAAAAAAAAAAATTGCTACACAGCAGGGAGAGATGGAAGTCACTGGGTCAGATCCAAAAGGAGAAAAGAGCAATGCAGCTGTAAAAGAGCTTTACAGATCTTAAGGATTTGAAGTTAGGGCCTACAGCATTCTTGGGGAGAATAAGCTGTTTCCCTTGCCACCCTCCCCGCCAACTATTACTGCTTACTTTAAGGAAATTAAAAACTTATCGGGAGGATCTCACAGCCCGGGAGTTACAAAACCTGGAAAACCACTTGGAAGAAGTACAAATGAGGGCATGTGACGCATCAAGCAAATTCCCCACCTCCACCAGTGCAAGGAGACAGGACACAGGCAGGGGAGCAGCTACTAACCTGTTGTACTGCTAAACGCCTTTAGGACCTGACAGAGGAAGGCCTCTCTTAAATTCATCTCCGCCTCCCATCTTGAGTCAATGAGAAATGAGCCCCAGCTGGTCCCCTGAGCCAGCCAGGAAGGGTCTTTGCCGGGCCTACTTTTGATCACCTCCTAATTAATGATGATTTAGTTTCTCAGAATCCGGACAAGATCCAGTCGGGGAGACTATTAGGAATGTGTGAGGAAGTGATTATAATCGGGCGAGAGGGATGAAACGCCGAGCTAGAGCCAGAGCCTGGTGCTGGCCCCAAAGCAAGCAGAGGCAGCCGGGCTGTGGGTTTTGAGCAGGTCGCTTGCTCGGTGCTCGCAGGGCAGATGCACGGACGGAAAGGGATTGTCCCTGGGACGCGAAGCCGTCCTGCTGCCCTTTGCGGGGCAGAGAGCCGCCGGTCCCCATGTCCCCTGCTGGCAGGGCTGCCCCGGGACACGCGTGATCCCCGCAGGGGCTCTCCGAGTTTGCCAAAACCAGCCCTCTGCAAAGACGGAGAAAAACGCGGGGTCTCTACAATTGTGCCACAGCCCTGGCGTTTGGCTGTCCGAGAGGCTACGGGAATCCCCGAGTCGTCCGAGGACACACGGCTGGTGAGGATCAGCCGCGGCAGAGGGATTAGAGTTTTACAGATGGAGTAATACCGCCTCTGCCAGCAAATCCTCCCTCGGAGAGCTGTGTGTGTGTGTTTGGAAAGGCGGCAGGACTGCTCGTAGTTTGCAATTTTCATACATAGATCAGTTTTTGTGTATATATCTTCTTCAGGTCCCAGAGTCACACCTGCTTTGTAGTGAACGCGGAGCTGCATGGAGCTTATTTAATGTCCCCTTTTTTTTCTTTAAGTCTTTGTTCATGTTTTTGTTTTCTCATCCCATTTGTCCTCCATTCCCTTTCTTTTATGCTTTAACCACCAAATCTCTTTTCCACATATCCCCTTCCAGTGAGGATAATTTGCTCCCTCTCCCCAACCATACCTCTAATCAGGTGACCAAACATATATTTTCTAATGTCATTGTGAGAGAAATAAGACTTATGTAAGTGTATAAAACCATACCATCTAAAGTCAGAATTTATTTAGGAAAACAAATCCAGTTATTTTCCCCCAAATAAATGACACGCATAGAAACATATTGGGAAGGTAAATCCAGAAGTCGTATAGACACACGGAATGCTATGGGAAACATGATGTGCACATTTGGGAAGCTCACAGGGTGATCAGGTCTGGAACATCTGCCTGTGTGGCACCATCAGCCTTCAGACTGGATATACTGCCCATGAATTTCTAGAGCTGATGTGCTTTTAAAAAATACCTGTTGGGGATGACTCACAGAGCAGATGCAAGTATCTACTCGTGTTTCTTTTGGAACTGTTTTCAGCTGAAACAGCAACACAGGTCAGATCTAGTCTAATCCTGTTTTTCTCGACAGGGCCAAATAGCAGGAACAGTGTGGTTTTTGACCCTGGGTTGTGTTCCCCTCTCCCTTCATTCTGTAGCTACCCCCTTCTTCTTCAGTTCTTAGCTCATTATGTGCCTAATACTGTGGAGCATTAGTCAGGTGAGTAAGAAAAAGTTGGCTTATTCTTGACACCCATACTCTCACCCATGAAATTGTTTGTAAAGGCATTAGCAGACATCTTTCCTATCAAGTATACAGAACTGAATGCAGCCACTCACTGGGCTGCAGCATGCTCTCACAAACCCTTTCTGTAGTGCTTCAGCAGCAGAGACAGAAGTTCAGGTCCAAAAGCAGTCTTGCCCTCTTTGTCTAAGCACAGGACTGTGGCTGGAACGTGTTTCATCCAGGAAGTTCCCCCTACAAGGATCTCCCATTATTCTCAGTAGGGTCACTACCTTCAGAGGGCTTGGAGCTCAAGCTTGCTCTAAAGTGATGCAAAAACACCAGTTTACACAGATGGAGACTGGGGGAGCACCAGCAGTCTAATCCAGCTCTGGAGCTCACACCACCGGCTCAGAAATGCTGGGGTTTTCCTACCTCAGAGCATCGCTCAACCCATTTTGATCAACAGGATGATGTTATAGTGGTAGAGATCGTCTCAAATTTTACATAGATTAGGTGCTCTCCTGCCTCCTTGTAGCTGGCTGTAACGTGGGTCACCTGTGTCTTGGTAAATACTGTGAAGTGTCACTGCGTGTCGCTGTGTCATTCTGCTCGTGTTGGTGGTGCTCAGCGAGGCACCAGGGTGCTGGCTCGGTATTAGTGAGCAGGGAACCATGGCCAGAGCCCCGCTGCCCCTCGGAGGTTTTCGTGGGAACCACCATCCTCTGACAGGGGTGTGTGTGCTTGGGGAAGGCAACTAGAAATCCTTGTGTTCTGTTGAGCTTGTCTGAGCTTTTGTCCCAAGCAGGCCCCTTTAATTTTGTTGTTTTATTTTTGTTGTAACTGAACGCTCCCCAAGTTAGGCGTATGAAAACACTCCTGCCCTGCACCCTTCAGTGCTTGCCCAGCCCTTGGCTCTGGACAGTCTGTCACCTGTAGCATGGTCATAGCCTGCAGTCTGCACCCAAGATGACAGCCTGTAGAAGGAAGGGAATCAAGAAAGAATAACAAAAATTAGGCCCTCATTCATATTAAAATACAGTTTTTCTTTCTCTTGACTCTTTAGGGGAGCCGGTAGAGCAGAGGACAAAGCTTCTCCCTCCCCCTGACAGCCCAGTCTCTCAATGCCCCGACAATTACTGGGTGATATGGCCCTTTGTTAGCCGTGCAGGGGCAGGCTGGCACAGGGCATCCGTGGCAAAAAGCCAAGTGGCTCCCGGAAAAGGCAAGAAAGCTGGGTTTCAAAAACCAGGTGGGAAGCAGGCTAGTGAGAACACACATTTCTAGGGTTTGATGGGTCTGTTCTTTCCTTACCAACGCTTCATCCATGCCTGCCATGCACGTGATGCCAGAGTGCTGTAGCTGTAAGCACTCACCTCAGGAAGCATTCCCTACCAGTGCCCATCAGCTGGAATATGGAGCAGTCTCGCAGGCGGCTTGGAGCCAGGGTTACGTGAAGTCCTGGGGCACATGGAGAGATGTGCACATGGGGCAAAAACCTTCCAAGCATCCTCTCTGCTCGAGTCCTCCCCTCTCCCCGCTATCCCTGGTGTGGTTGTTCCCATAGGCTCAGTTAGGAGTGCTCTTACTAAAAACGAACAGCACCGACAGAGCTGTGCTCGAACGCTTTCTGCCGTTTCCACCTTAAGGAGGAATCACAAATTCTGTGTTTCTCACTGTACCAAGGCCCCACGCGTGGCATGAGCCACCTTCTCCACTCTCCTCCAAAGGCTGCTCTTCATCAAGCACTTTGCCTTTTGTTCTCCAAACACACACCACTTATGAACTTTGAAATTATACAGAAGCTTTTTTCCTCCCTCCCCTGAGACTTCTTTGTTTGTCTTCCTCATTCTCATGGGGATAGCTTCCTACAGAATCCAGTGCTGCCAGCGCCTTCAGTTCAAGTGGGACACTGAAGTAGTAGCTAACTCTCATCCTCTCCCGAGTTCACTGTGTATCGTGGCACCTGCTTTCTTCCGCATATCTCCTCTGAGGATGATCCCATGTATGTCCCCATTGTAAACGAATATCAGAACAGAACTAATGAGGATTATGTGCCAAGTGGGTGACTGTAATCACACTCGTGCAGGCCGTAAGTGGGCACACAGTCTGGAAGTGCTTCTAACACATCCCACAACTAAATTCTTCCAAGTTAGCACATATTTTTCAGGCAGCTCACTGTGCCAAATCTGTGCTATCTGGATTTTTATAAGTCCCCGAAAGTCCCCAAAGGAGCAGATCACCTGTGATGCAAGTGTCTAATTTCAGGGAAGGCTGGGATTAGGAAAAATGGTGCTCAGTTTTCAAATGTGTCAGGGGTTGAGACAGGGATCCCCCCATTGCCTGGCCCTTGCCCCCACCTATACGCCCTCTCCTTTTCTCCACGACTGGCTCTTGCAGATGCATTCATGAGCGATTAGCAAGTGTTAGAGCCTGAGGCTCCCTAGCTGGCACCCGCTCTACATCTGAATGGCAGAGCCGGGTAAGCCCAGGGCTGTGGAATGGGATCTGCAAGTGGATGTTGTCTGGGCCTGACGGAAGAAAAAGATTTACCTGCTTTTGTCTGACAATATTTACATGGCCGACTTGGCTGAGATGGAAAGAGAAAGAGAATGAAGAGCCCAACAGTGAGAGGCTGGAGCTTTTTTAACTGGGTGTCATTTGTCTAGGAACTAAATCCAGTGAAGGGTGGAAAGCGGGTAGGGGAACATAGCATTGCCATCAGTTATTGCCGTAAATGTTAAAATTGCCCGTACTTCTTCTTCTCTAAATTCCACGGAGCTCAAATGAGGCTGTGAAAGCACATCTTCTGGGGGCAGCAACAAAATTCCGAAGAGACTGCAGCATGGACTGCACCTCTCCCCAGGTTCAAGGTCAGAAGCCACAGATTCATACAGTGAAAGAACTCCAGACCCCCAGACTACTGTGACAAAATCAAAATGCTTCTCCAGCACAGCTTAGTCATGATGGAGCCATGACTGTGTTGAGAAAAACATTTTGCTAAAAATTCCTTGTCTAGCCCTAGTTGTGTCTTTCATGCAAACTCTGGGGCTAAGACAGGCCTGAGAACACCTTCTCTTAACCCCACTCACGACTATATTGCTTCACTGTAGTTGTAAACAGCCTAATAATAGTGTCAGAGTGCTTGAAGATGCAAAATAACCTTGCAGAGAATTTCATGGCTTGGGTGCAGAGATGCAGGTGTCGAGTTGTGATCCAGCAGGGCCCTCTGACATGCTCTGACCTCAAGTGTCTCTCCTCACTGCACCCATCAAACTTCACCAACTCTCCAGCAGAAATGGTCAGGTCAGGTGTAATTCATCTCTCCTCAGCCACTGCAATGCACAGACAGCACTTTGACACAAACCACTGAAGATTTCAGTTTCTATCAGCATCCACCTGCTCTGTGAACCAATGTGCTGGCACTCTTCCTCTGTGATTTGATCCCCAGAGGATAGATGTACGCTGGTCATGGGATTCAACACTTGTCCCCTTCACGTACTGACCTTCTTGTGGCTTGAGAGAGCTGCTTGGAGCACCTGAAGCTGTCCTCGAGGCGCTGAATGATGCAGTTATGGAAGTGCCAAGGGCTGCTGGCAGCCTGCTCAACAGCAATCTGCTGTGGCACCAGGGAACAGGAGGAAAAGCAAATTCTCAGAATCAGGCTGTTCTATGTAACTTCCTCTTCCTAGCTTTCAAAATTCCCTTACGGGGAAACACATGAACATCTAGTTTCAGTCTCCTGAAGTCAAGGCCAAAAGAGAGGGAGTTAGTCCAGTGGGACAGGTGCTGATTTCTGTTCCCTCTGTGTAACCAGGAGCAGGGAGGGATTCCTGTCCCATGGCAGTCAAAGACACACATCGACTTGGGTAGCAGTGAAGTTTGAGATTTTTTCTGTGCTTGTAGAAGTGCATCTGAGTGCACACTCTGACCCTTTATTTACATGTGGCAATACATGCATTCCAGGACAAAGAAATAAAGCTAGACACAGTGAGAAAAAGCTGAGCCACAATAAGTAGAGGGGAGGTAAGAGAAAAAGAGAACAGAAAACCATTTTATTAGGTCCAGGTTCCTAGATTGCCTTCATCGTTATGGTGTCTGAGTATTTTCCGGTGGAGTATTCAATGGCCTGACTCAGATCTGCCACATGTGGTTCTTTGTCTCTTTCTCATCCTCTCCGCAGGGACACAGCTGCACACGTTGTGGAAGATTTAACTTTGGCTTAGCAGGCTTGGGTTTGGGGCTTGTTCATAACATGCTCACAGCTGTTTGTATTTGAGCTGTGTGTTGGAGACGTGCACCTTTTACTCGAAAGCAAAAACCAGGCCATGTTGTAGCACAGGTTTATTACGACCCCTGAGACATCTCTGCTTCCTGCTTAGACTAGATTTTCACAGGGTTAGAGAGCTCCCTGCTATCAGTACAGTGGAACTGCTGAGACCAGTAGATGTCAGCTGTCGACTTCAGAGCCGTAAAGGAACCTCTACATACTGGCCTGAGGCCACTGGGTTCATCAGGATGTTGAACTTGGTAAGTAGGGACCAGCCAGTTAGAAAACACAGCTCAGATATACGAAATAGCAGGCCAACAGGGATGGGTGAAACACTCCCCAGTCCTGTCCTTGTGCTGTCTGAAGTCTACTGACTTGGGAGGTTGCCTACACTGTTTGCCAGCTGATGTTGGGAGCGGAGGAGAGTTTCACTTTATATGAGTTGTCAGCAGAAGTGTAACTGGCCAGCTGGTCTGATCCAGTATTTTGGGACGTAGAGCACTTAGAATACAGTGAATATCCAAGCTAAGTGAGGGATGTCTGCTGTTGCACTGTGCTGGGTCCATCACAAACCCATGTTCACCAGCAGACAGCTCCAGGCAACTTTCCATATCAGAGAAAGACCTTACCGTACCACAGGGACCGCTATTCTAGGGTACATCTCTGAGCCAGCACTTAACTCTGTGGTTTGGTCATGGATGATGATGGAGTTTGGACAGTTTGAAGCTAAAACATACCAGCTGAGATGCTGGTTAAATACTCCGGCAGTGATCTGAAAGAGTGGTGTCAAAACTGCAAGAAAATGCCGTGTGATGACATTGGGTAGTTCTGCGGCAAAATGATCTACCCATGGCCTGGTCTGGTGTGAACTGAATTACCAAATTATCAGGAATGGGGAAGGACTGAAAATAACACATCAGCTCTTTAGTAGAACTGACAAAAGAAAAATTCAGCCCTAATTAATTACTTCCCAGAAACAGGTCACTGCCTACCTCCCCACCCTCAGCAGTGCACATAGCAGTGGGTAATTGCAAATACTTTTGTTTGTTTCCCCCACATGCCAGGAAACTGAGGCACAAGGCTGTGTGGTGGCCTGGCAGGACTGCCAGGCCTGGAGCAAGCATCAGGCGATTCACACACAAGTCTTTGACAGCTTGCATTCTTAGGCTGAGCAGAAGTGAAGATCCGTGTTCTATTAAAGGGAGGTTTTGTGCTGGCATCACAGAATCACTGAATGAACTAGGTTGGAAAATAACTTTGAGATCATCAAGTCCAACCTACGACCTGACATCTCCACATCAAGTAAACCGTGGCACTGAGTGCCATGTCCAGGCTTTTTTAAAACACGTCCAGGGACGGTGACTCCACCACCTCCCTGGGCAGACGATTCTAGTGCCCAATCACTCTTTCACTTCCTGCCCAGCCTGCCGTTTGTGTTCAGGGAAGGAGTGTACAGGCTTGTGACACTGCTGCTTTCTGTGCCCCAGCCCTGGGCACTGCACAGAGTCCGGCAGGAAGCTGTTTGGGTTTGTCACAGACGTGCTATGACAGCGTGTCCCACAGACACTCGCTGGGACAGGTATGCCCTGCCAGGAGGGCAGTGGGGAAGCTGGCTAGTCCGTA
Source organism: Ifrita kowaldi (assembly GCA_013398055.1). Lineage (NCBI taxonomy): Eukaryota > Metazoa > Chordata > Aves > Passeriformes > Cinclosomatidae > Ifrita > Ifrita kowaldi. Next base: position 93,674 of record VZRS01015178.1, read on the forward strand.
TCCCAAAACACAGCCGCACGGAGCTGTGGAGCTTCCATGGTGTGCTCCTGCCTTGTGCTGCTGCCAAGGGAGAGGGGCATCCTGGCGTTACCCTCAAAGCCCTCCAAAGCTCGGAGGGAACGCCGTTTCAGGCAGAGAATGAGTCACTTCACATCAGTCCAAGCAAGCGCGGTGACCCGAGTACGCAGCTCCTCAGGGGATTCTGCGTTATGCAATCAGCTCCATCCCACACCCGAAAGGAAGAAAAAGGGGTAACCCTGTCTGCATCCCAAACCCACGGCGTCCAGGTTCGGTGGCAGTGACCCTGGCGTGAGGGAGAGCCGGTCCTGGGACACAGCAACAGCTGGAGAAGGACCCCTGAAGGAGGTCAGCCTTTCACAGACGGGTCACTTCTGGGAAATCCGAGCCTCCTCCGGCACGGCACAGCACAGCACGGCCGCTTTCTGGGACGGGTGGTGGGAAGGCTGAACTCGAGGGGCCGAGGATCATCCCCCCACCGCGGCTCTGCTGTGCTTCACCGTGCCGCGGCCACCGAGCGGCAGCAGACAGCCGCGCCGGGAGCGGCGGGAGGCTCCCGCATCCCGGCGTATGTGCCCCGGCTCCTGCCTTCCTCATCCCGGGTCCCGCCTTCCTCATCCCGCATCCCAGGTCCCGCATCCCGGCTCTCGCCTTCCTTATCCCGCATCCCGGCTCCCGCCCCTCCGGCGCCGCCGGGCAGCGGACCACGAGCGGTGCCCGCCCGCCGCGCTGCCTCCGCGCCGCCTCTGCGGGCCCCGAGTGGCTTCGGCGCCATCATCATCGTCGCTGAGGACGTGTCACACGACATCCAGGGAGCGTGGTGAACCCCACCAAGATGTGCAGTGGTATCAGCCACGACAGCACCTAAATCCAGGAGTTTGTGTTTACACAGTTTTGCACCCGAAATAAAAGCTTGAAAACACAGCTTCTCCCCCAGCACGTTTTGGTGCCTTTCTGCTCCTGCCCTGCTTGATTTCCCTTCTTTAGGCTCCCAGCTCGTCCCCGTGCTTTGGACAGGATTGCCTGTTGCTGGCAGCAAACCCCAGACACAGCCTCTGTAAATCAGCGTTTAAACTGGCACCAGTGGAACTGGCTGCAAGCTGGCCCAGCTTAATTGCTGTAAAATGCACATCTTCCCCTGTTTGCACAGAGGGAGGGACCAGCATCCTTTATAGTGTGACATGCCAGACTGTAACTGTCTTTTCGCAAAGGAAAGACTGGATGTGACACCATCTTGTAGAGGTGTTGTCTTGGCTCTTCTGCTCTCCTTGGCAGCTGAGACTCACTACTCTTGTGCTTCTTTCAGTATGACACCGTCACCAGCTCCTGGCTTTGCCGCAGGCCTCTCAGATTCTCCGTGGGTGCTTTTTTTTTTGCTACCTGTGCTGCAGGCAAGTGACTCATGCGCTAGAGTTTCCACTAGACAGATACCCCTACAATAAAGGCCCCAACTGGGACAAATTTCCTGTGCAAATAAGCACTTCAGCTAAAATAGTTTCTGAAGATGTAAATCTGTAAGGTGTAAACCCTGGGGGCTATGTGGCCTGAGGTCCTGGAGGGCTCATTAGCTTGAGAATCAAGCAGGCTAAATGACAGGAGAATGAACTTCCCCTGCTTTAGGATGATGTTGCTAACAGTTCCCAGCAGGGCTGGAGCATATGCCAGAATCCAGTCTGGCAAAGGTTAAGGGCTTCAGTTGAACGAGGAGAAGGATTTCTTTTCCTTCCACCAGCTGTCACGATCTTCTGGTCTATCTCCCCTGTGCATGAACAGGGTAAACTTTGTAGTGTGGACTATCCAGCATTTTCTTCCCCTTGCACAGTCAGGATGGAAGTGTGGCTGTCTCTGGCCCATCACTGATCTCCCCTCAGGATTTTCCACTTATTTTTATTCTCACTCTTATTCGCTTTCACTTTTTTCCTGCATTTTTTCCTGTTAATTTTCTTCTCCAGATGGCCTGTCATTTTAAATTCTCATCTCCCTGTATTTTTTTCCTTCATGACTGTATCTCCTTGTTATATTTCCTTGATTCGGTATGATGTGCACCAGTCTGCGGCCAGCAACCAAAGCAAGCTTCATTTGAAGACAAACATAACTGCTGAGAGAGCTGATTTTGAAACACCAGTTGCTTGCAGCTGCAACTGTAGTTGCCATCAGCTATAAGGATGCAGGCACCATTTTTTTTTTCATGGAGAAGGACAATTGTCACGATTTTATGGTCCTCATTCACTGTTGTCCATTTATATTGTGGAGATAGCATGCATGGTGCTGGCACCACTAAGGACATCAGTGCTGAGAATTTTCCACCAGCCATGCTGCTGTGACAGCCTCTCTGACATGGGGACAATCTGTGCAATCAAACCAGGGAATGGTATCAACCTGGCAGCTTCATCTGCTTTCCAACTCTGCCTCCTAGATCACAGTCAGATTGCATCAGGCTTCTCTGAGTGCTCAGAGGAGCCAAATTAACAACAGTTTTTTAATCTCCAACTTTCAGCTGTTTCTATGCTCTCCTGTGTGCTGATGCTCTTTTTTTTTTGTGTGTCAAAATATGTTGTGTCTTAGAAGAAAGCCTCACAGGTAGTCCTTTCCCACCTAACAGTAAGGATGACAGGATCCCAGGAAGGTTCTGTGGCTGTAGCACAGTGAGATTTAGGAGCTCATAGCCAGGGGGTTGGAGGACTTTCCCTCACTATAATGTTGAATATCCATACTGTTTTCAGTGTGTTGTGGGCACTAACTGGCTCAGCAGTCCCTTCAGCTAGGACAGTGCTCACCTCTTATTTAAAACTCAGAGACTCCCCTGGGGGAACTGTCCTTCCCCAGTGGCAGTAATAGACAGTAGGTGTGGGGGACAGCAGGAGAAGAAATGATGTGAGCTGTACTTGCTACAGCATCAGTGTCTGTATGTTTATGATAAGCCTCAGCCTTGTGATGCAGCTGTCAAAAGGTGAATTCCACCCATGTGTGCTTAGTCCTAGCTTTCGTTCTCCTCAGATAAAGGTTTCTGTGGAAAGGAGATTAGCTGGGTAGCCTCTCCTGGGTGAGACTTGGGTTCATATCTCCTTTTAAACCTGGCTCTGTGGCATCCCTGATACATGCCACAGGCTATCAGCTGTTTTACGGGACAACACAGGATGTGGGGTAGGAGCCAGTGAGACTGGGAGGGAAGGAGGGACCCTGTTCGTGCTGTGAGTCAGAATTAAAGCATCTCATCAGAGTGAGGCTTTCCAGGAAACAGAACTGCTGATTTATGGCCAGCTGTCTTTGAGCTTGGCTGAAGTCAGTCAGGGAAGGTATTTCTGGGAAAATGGAACTTCCCAGGTTTGTGATACCTTGTTTCATAGCACATTTTGGTTTGCTTGTGTGCCGGATTATTTTTTGCCAAAATCCATCTGTTACTTTGCAGAGCTGCTCTCCAAACTATTTTGCTACCTTCTGCAGAACTGACTGGATTAGAATTAAATATTATAAAAACTTATGGAGGTGACCATTTATCCTGTCCCTCCCAATAACAGGACTTCGAGGGTGGCAACTGGCAGCAGAACAGCAATGACAAATAGCCAGGGGTAGTCCTGCTGCAGTCCGAGGAATAATTTGTGCGATAGTAAGTGGAGCTATCCTGCTTCAAAACATCTGCAAAGCCATGATGCAAGCCCAATAACTTGGACTGTTGTTTTGGGGTTTGAACTTGAGCCCATTTCACAGCCCACCCTGTTCCTTCTTCTTTAGGTATTGCTACAGAATCCCAGTATAGATAGACTGTTGCTTGAAGTAAAGATAAAGCTGTCCTGGCTCATGTTTTATCTTTCTAAGGTTAGAGATCAAGACAAACTGGGGTCAGAGTGAAGAAAATGAAGTTTCCTCCTTCCTTGTCTCACAGTAGACTTTTCTTGAACAGGGATTTTTTTTCCCTTGCCTTGTGCTTTTGCCCAAACCCTTTGCCCTACCACCCCCTGCACAGCCACTATGCCTTAGAGAAGCTCTCTTTATCCCTGTCTCTCCTTTCACTCACCACTACCCACTGCTGCAGCCTGGATTTTCCTTATGGAGATGCACAGATTCAAGAGACGAGGTGACACAGGGTGACTTGGGGACAGAGATCAGAGACAAATTCCACTGCCTCGATGCATTTCCTCTGCGATGCTCATGCTCATGCATTCGTATTTGGAAAGAAGCCTGCACTCATTAGGGTCTAACCACAGGGCAGGCAGGGGTTTTCCCAGAGCTGTTGGTGCTGCTGCAGCAAGGGGCTGTCTGTGGGCTGGAACGGGGTGGGGCATTTTCAAGGCTGGGGATAGGAGCAGTGGTGGCCCCAGCACGCTGAGACAGGTGCCCCACTGCCTGTGCCTGCTGTGGGCTGTGCCAAAGGCAGCAGCAGCGGCCAATCCTGCCCAAGTCTCCCCAGCTCTGCCGGCTCATTCCTCCTGCTGCTGTGCCGAGGATGTGTGGGCAGCTGCCTGCTGCCTCTGGGGCAGCATGGAAGCTGTGTAGTGCTGAGACATGGACTGACTTCTGCTACCGCTCCAAAAAATTCCTCTAGTGATGGAAGGGCCCTGCAAATGGACAAGTAGAGCTGCATGGAGGTGTGCTGTATCCCAGCCTGGCTTTCTTTGCCTGTCTGGCTCATGTTCCCTCTTTATGGGAAGAGTTTCCTTGATGAGCTGGAGTAACCAAGGGGAAGTATCACCGTTTAGGGCAGTCTCTTGGCAGTGAGAAGTGTCTGGATAGCACAGGAATGATGCAGAAAAGAGAGACCTCCTTTAAAGAGTGAGGGGAAATACTTTATGCTATTGTACTGCTCAGGCAGACTTTCCCCATCTTTCTTTTTTCAAACACCAGCTTTCAAAAGAGAAGCTTGTTATAAACGAGCCAATCAATATTATGATTAACAAATTTTATTAATAATCAAAGTATAAAATTTGAAAAGAGCCACGAAGCAAAAGCAACACCGAGCCAGGAGATCGGCGTTGGGTGAACTGAGTTCCGACCTCTATCCGTTCGAATCTCGCTTGTTCACAGCTGCGGTTTATCTGAGGTGTCCTTTTATACTTTTTTTCTTCTTTGTTAATTTTATCTTTTCAATACAACAATATAATTTTCCTGTTTTTTCCACCACGTCTGACAACAGTTCCTGAAGCCAGTAGTCGATTTTTGCTGTTGGAATCAGTTTCAGGTGAGAGTACATTATTGATGGATATACATACATGAAACACATCCTGGAACCATATCTCTGTATATACACACATATCCTGGAGCTCTGCCAGATGAGGAAATCCCACGAAATGCTCATCTGTGGAATGCAAGGGGAATGTACCTTGCCGGGCCCTATTGAAACAGAAATCCCTTGAACAGCACAATTCTGGCAGTCACTTGCTTGTGCTTTCTCAGCCTCAGCAAAATGCTGTAATCCTTAAAATTTTAGCACGAATTATTTTGTATCATATACTACAAGCTATTTCACTGTCTTCCCCATCGTCAAAACTCTTCGAAAATCCTTAGGGAAGCACATACTTCATAAAATGATGAAACAAGCTTAAAAACAGGGATCAGTAATTTTTTCTGGGGTATTTATTTGCCTTTTGTTTTTTGAGCTCTGAACTGTCCTTCCTGTTCTTTGTCCCACGGGCCTGCACAAATATATAATGTCAGATGAGTGGCTGTGACGCAGGTCTGAGGCTAGAGGGGCTGAGATGCAGGAAAAACCTTCAGAATCTGACAGCAAAGGTCAACAACATCCAAGAGGCTACAGAGAGACATGCTGGGGAGTGCTGTAGTTTTTTGACACACTGATTTTGGTGACAACTGCCTTCTACAAAGCTCTTGGCTTGTACGGATTCTCCTGTCCTATTCAACTCTGTGAGGTGATAAAGCCTCCTCAACAGGATTTGTAACAGATGTGGGGTTGGAAAGGCCCAGCTGTTGGGGGACCAACATCTAGTATGTGCACAGGGAATATTCCCTGGTACTCTCCAAGCTTTTAAAAGAGGAAAATAAATTACAAAAATGCAGTTATGTTTTGGTTTCTGTTTCATCAAGTAATAAAGAGCAGCATTTTGAATGAGATAAACTGAACTAAAACATTATGACTCATCTGTCCCATGGCTGAACTGTCAGAACGAGATATTTTGTATTTCTGGGTGAGTTGCCTACATGCTGATGATCTCACATCATGTTTTTTGTTGCCATATTCAAGTTCTCACTGAAATAACAAATATGACCAGAGCGCTTAAGAGGCAAAACGACTGTGGGCACATCGATCACTCAACAGTTTTCATCTGTTCTTTGTTGGCTGTCTACAAACCTAGTTACCTAACCTGCTTTGTTTATAGCCCCATCAGACCCTTGTAATTAATAATGCTTATTATTTACCCAGCAGACTCCTGCGACAGGCCTGAGCCAGTCCCTCCTTAATGCCAGGCCCTTGCAGTGCTGTTGGTCCCTCGTAGATGCCGTGGATTTGTTCTAGCTCAAGTGTAGCTCACAGCCACATTCTGACAGGGCTCTGCTGACTCCTCCCAGCTGTGATTTTGTGCCAGCACATTTTTGTGCCACGCCCTGCATGTGGGGAGCTGGTGCTGCAGGTGGTACCGAGCATGGCTCGTGCTGTGCATTGCAATGATCCCCTCCTGCTGCACAGAGCAGATGTCTGGGCAGTTTCCCAGGAAGGGACTGGCTCTTTCTGAGGGCAGCCACCATCCCATGACAAGACTTTACGTAAAGACATCCCACTCTGTGGTGAGAGGGCTAAAATGTTATCTCAGCAGTCCAGCATGTAATTTTCATCCAGTCCTAGGACACTGCAACAGCAGAAGGAGGTAGTTCCAGCTCTAGGTGTTTGGAAACTGAAAGCCTTCAGCATCCAGCCTTTTGTTGCCAGCTCACTCAGAGAATCTTAACCTGTGGCTTGACAATATGAAGCTGTCACAGCACAGCAAAAGCATCCCTTTCCCTAAGAGGTGGGAAATCCAGGTCAGCATGTCATGCTGCTGTTGCAGTACACAGGAAATGATGCAGTCTGAAAGACTGAAAGAGAACCTGACCTAGGAAATGCTATGTTCTTGTGTCTCAGGCTGTGTTAATTTTACAGCCCTGTGTCATTCACTAATGTTGCATGATGGAGAGCATGTGAGTGAGAATCCATCAGGTAAATGTACTAATCTGAGAAATTATAGCTGTTGCATGTTGTATTGTCACCAAATGNTTTGCATGATGGAGAGCATGAGAGTGAGAATCCATCAGGTAAATGTACTAATCTGAGAAATTATAGCTGTTGCATGTTGTATTGTCACCAAATGGATGAAATAAACTTATCCAGCACCAGTTTGGTGTGAATAAGCAGACACCGCTTTATTCAGGCACCAGGAACATGGAGGATAGCTCCTCTGAAAATATGTTCCACTTAACCAACCAAACCCATCCATTTTATATGCTTTTTCTGCTGAATCATCGGTACATAAGCTCTTTTACATACTATGCCTGCTCTTAAATTCAACCTTTGCATTGGTTGGTTCCAATTGTTAATAAATTCATCAGTATTCTTAGCCCAAAACAATAATTGGTTATGTCTCCTGAGGTCTACTGACTGGAATCCTTAATATTAAAATCAAAGTGGGAAGGGAAGTGGGTTTCCATGCAGTATAACTGGTGATCATGACTGACTCCATAGCTTCTTGACTGAAATATAAGGGTCCAGTAACTTCTTGGTGAGGTTTGTGTGAGTACACATTCCAAACAGAGACTTGTGATATTTCCATACCTTATACTTTGCAATTTTCTACTTATAATCATAGCTAACCCTTTAATCAATTTAATCAATCATTTGATCAAAATACTAATAACATTTCCCCCCTTTGAAAATTATTTCAATATTTTCATCCTAGTCTTATTCACTACATGCTGGTGGGAGCCTTGGAAGTGATTCCTTTGCATCTTGTTGTCTAGCTGCTGCTTGGATAATCATCCAATTCCCTGCAGTCTTGTTGTTAATTTGCTTCTTTAAACAATAGTAGATCAACATAATTGCTAGGAAGACTATTAACAAAATTGTGTTAGTCAGTGATTTTACCCATGAACTCAGATTCTATCTCAATCCACTAAAAATTTTACCTATCCAATTTTCTTACATATTTTGTTGAAGCTTATGAATATTTTCTTCTACATTTTCTAGTAAGTCCAGGTCATGCTCTACATCTTGTGTCACATTAGGAATGTGTATGCAGCAATGATGAACTCAATCTTTTAAGCGTCCACAAATCCCATGTTCTTTGAACAGGAGCATATCTAAAACCACTCTGTTTTATAAAGTTGCTTGTAACTGCATGTTTAAATCTGTAAATCCTTTCCTGGCCACATTTGCCCACCTTCCTATGTGTCCTGTGAGCTGATATCCATTTTTAATTCGTGTATATTACTAAAGGAGTCAATAAACACTCTAAGGCCTGAGTAACTTTCCCTCCAGGTGAAGGTTCATTCCATCCTTCATCCATTTCTGACCTTTTCACCCGTTCCAACTGCAGGTTTTCTACTGCTCCCCTTAAAGGAGATTTCTTCCCAATTGGACATAATGTTGGCATACTGTGCCGGTTTGGCCAAAATCTGGCAATATATCCTCTGAGAAAAAACCAGGTTACAACCACCCTTCTCCCCACCAGGTTCGGGATAAAAGCAAACTTTCTTTGAAGGAAAGTGAAAGAGATAAAAACTATTTATTTANATACCTAACATAATTTGCTTTACTTTATCATCTAAAGGTGAAGGAGTTGTCCAAGTCCCATCACTCGTTGCCCATACTAAATGTCTGAGGCTCCTAACTGTAGCTCTACTGCCACTGAAACATAAAGGTTCCCCTCCTATCAGTCAATTGGAGGTTATTTCTGAGGCCTCTACGAAAACATCCGTACTTTAAAGAGCAGTTAAAGGAGGAATAGCCTATATTACCCTATCAACAGGACTACAATTATATATCCTCTCACATTTCCACCATGACACTGGGTTTTGCTTTACTGGATGTGAGGTTCCCCTTTCTTGCACAAATGGCCAATTTGCAGAAACCAAGCTGTCCAAAGTAAAACACCAAGGGGCCTGCCTCAGTCATATACTGAAACTGAGAAAATACTGTCATGGACCAAACTGAGTCCCAGTCTGCCTCCTTTTCTTTTGTTTGATTAGTTTTGCCACATGTCCATTCCATAAACATTTGGCTCACATTTTTCTTTATTTGTTCATCGTAAGAACACCATCCTACTGTCTGAAATCTACCTATTTTGGTGAAAATATAATTTGGTAATTTCTCACAATCAGCTCTATTCCCTGGAGACAGCCACTGTTTCCTAATTTTCTCTACCTGCTCCTTCCATCCAATTACGGGTTTCTGTTCACAACGTGTGGTTTCATTTTTATGTTCTTCAGTAGTCAAATTCATGGCTAAAATTCCCCATGGAATGGACTCACCTACTGCTCTTGGTATTGGTGAACAAGCAGTAAGCTGTGATACATTCTGTAAATTGGCAAACTCCTTGATTAATCCTAACATCACATTCTCCTCTGGAGTTTTTCTCTGGAAGAAGATTAATTGCTCTGTTTCTGCTTGACTTTTAATTCTCATTTTCCCTTCCTTCTTGATCTGGGTGAGTGCACTTCTTTCCGAATGACTAACTTGGCAAATCAAATTTCCTTGATCTCTTTCAATTCTAAACAACATCCCTGCTTTGACGTTTGGTATTCCCTACAAACCAATTCTTGTTTTGGACTTTGTAACACGATGCCATATCTTGGGCCCATTTGTTCCTTATTTTCAATGGGTTGGCAACAAAAAGCACCTTCACTCCACAAATGACTGACTGCCATCCTTCAGGATGATAAGGTGTGCCACTGTGCCATTTACCTATGCATCTAATTTTAAAACCAATTCTTTTCTATCTCTTTTTCCTAGCTCACTTACAATTTACCAGGATTAAAGTTTGGGATCTGAGTAAAATCTCACTTCAATTTCAATGAATCTCCATATCTTACTGGTACTTCTTGTTGTTCAGTTTTTACTTTGCTTCAGGCTCCCATTAGCATTAGTTTCCAGATTTTTGTTGAATTGATGACTAAAGCTCCCCAAAGAACTGGATTTTCTGCAGACATTTGCATTGGCAAAATATTATAGAAGTTACATTCTATAATCTGCCAAAATTTTGCACTAACTTGAAAACTGCATTCTCCTTCCCGAAAGTTAAAAATATAGTTTCCATTATTATTATTATAAATATGCAATTATTTATCATCTTCATCTAAATCCAATAAATAGCGTCCCCCTAGAAAATCATATTCCATACCTAAAACAATAGGATTTATATATATATATATAAAAGCTCTATGGTGTTAGTCAGTCTTGTCTCTGCTGCATTTCATGTGTGGTTGCTGGTTTCACCTGTGTGTGATGAACCCAGCGTTTGATTCCTTCCACCTTGAGTGCAGTGTAGGTTACCAGGAGAACTTGATCTGGTCCCTTCCACTTCTCCTGGATTGGTCCAAAACTCCAGGTTCTGATGCACACCATATCTCCTGGTCAGAAAGGATGTACAGGCAAGCCTAGTCCTAATGAGCTGTTGATAATGATGTACCTTTTAAAACTTAAAAGAGTTAGTTTCAGTGCTATTAAATATTAATTCCAGCCAAACCTTTGAGACTTCTCTTGCCTTGTTGGTGAGACATGGGGAAGGTTTCTGGCCATCCAAAAAATGTATCTACCAATACCAAAATGTACCACTCCCCATTCTGCCCGGGCAATTCTGCAAAATCAATTTGTCAATAAACCCCTGGTAAATTCCCGTGCTTTACTAGCCCTGGAGGTGGCCTTCTTCCTTCCTCGGGATTATTTTACAAAACAAATCACACATTTTTCAACAACTGATCTATTAATTTCTGTCATCTTTGTGCTTTCTATATTCCTTTGTAAACTAGTTACTTACTATTCTCTCTTTCCTAATGTGCTTCCTAAAGTTTTAGTTCTGTTATCTTAGTTATCTTATACATTAATTGTGGAGGTACAATTACCTGCCCACATGAGTTTACCAATCACTTGCAGGGATTTTCTGTAGCTTCTAATGATAGGGTTAACTGCCTGTCCTGATTACTATAATTTGGTTTTTGTTCCCAGACATTCAACTTTTTTGCTAGTTATTAGTGCAAGGATACCTTTTTCAGCAACCTCCTTAGCTGTTTTGTCAGTGAATTGATCCCCTATATTAAATGGGGAGTCTCCAAACTGATGGGCTTTACAAGGGCATCACGGCCACTTCTTTTGGCTTTTGCACACTCTGTAGTAGTTGACTAATTTCTTCTCTGTATTTACTAGGAGCACCCTATGCTGATAACATCCCCCTTTTTTCCATATGATTTCATGTGTGTGTATTATTCCAAACCCATATTTTAAATCAGTCCATAGGTTTACCCCTTCTCCTTCAGTGATTTCTGGAACTCAGTGTAAGGTCATTAACTCTGCTTTTTGTGCTGATGTGTTAAAAGGTAAAGCCCGGGCTTCTAATACCTGACTCAAAGTTCCCACTGCAAAACCAGCTGCCCATTTTCCATTCTGTACCATGCTGCTCCCACTGGAGTGCAGGTCCAGTTCTGGGTCTGGGATTGGATCGCTCTTGGGATCTGCCAGAACGCACTTGTTCAGTGATTACCAGTGTTAGGAAAATTAATCCAAGATGCAAGAGGTTTATGTCCAAAAAGAAGACAGAGGATTCCTGTAACTTTATTCAAATAAGGGTAGAGCCCATGGGGCATTTCCCATGGGGTCTCTCAAATTGCTGGAGGTCACAGCTTCCTTTTTATCCTAATTTCCCAGCTGCATTTCTCTCTTTCTTTCCCATTGGCTGAGGTACTTGAGAGGTACAGACTTCCTGAATCACCTAATACAGATTGCTTTCTAACAGGCACCCCCCTGTCCCTTCTTTTTCTTTGCATCTCTGTTCTTTTTCCTCTAAGTCCAGGAATTTAGCATGACCTTGGCTGAGCAACAGTCTGTGTCAATTAGTGGAATTCCTCTGGAATTTATGGCTCCTCCCATTGCTTCTTTCACCTCTCAGTATGTGGCTTTATCTACCAGCAGGCCCACAGTTTGTTTGTAAAGACACTTCCCTCTCATTCCTGTCACCAGGCAGTCGTACAAAAATCTCTGGGCTTCTTCTGAAGCCTGCACAAACACGGCTGGGTTTAAAGCAGTGTATACCTTAAATTCAACATCATCCTGCTCCAACAGAGCGACCTGTATTGCAGCATTCTGCCGGCAATATCCAATGTCCTCGTTTTTGTCCCAAACTAGCTGTGCCCATGTGGGGTACGTAACAGCTTTTGTGCTTCTCTGTGGCTACCACCACTCTCAGGTATCCAACTTTACTTCCACTGTCCAGCTGTTTGGACAGGCTACTTCCATGACCCCAAACGCTGCACCAGTACCCCTAGTGCCAGGCGCATCCTTTCATGCACAAATAAATGGTTTGGGTTAAGTGTGGGAGTCCCAGTGCAGAGGTTGGCATTAAGGTTCTTTTAGGGCTTCAAAGACAATCTTACTCTCAGGAGTCTATACCAAATATTTTCAGTGGAAGACCATGCAAGGGTTTTGCCAGCACCCCGTAATTGCAATCCATAACCATCACCACCTGGCTGTATCTACGAAGGCTCATAGTCCTTAGCTCTGGAGTGGGGCAAACGGCTTCTTTTCACAGCTGCTTCCCAAGCTTTTTTTTTCCTGTGAGATCTCTAGAATATATTACTGCTTCTTTGTCTATTTATGCTATTTTCTTTGACACCCTGTATCCAAATAGTCCCAAGAAATTTAATAGACTTACAACTAGCACTGAGGCACTTACTTTCAGTCTTGATTGCTGGTAAAATATCTTCCACACTGCAGTAAAGTTCTGACCAGATTTTCTTTTTCCAGCTTTCCAATTGTTTTTCTTTTTTTTTTCTTTTTATATTGTGAGCACAATCCATGTCAGTTGCACCTTCCACCTGGTGTTTGGACTCCCCCACACAAAAGCAAACAATTTCTAACTATCTGAGTCAAGAGGTATTACAGAAGAAGGCCTCCTTAAGATTGAGCACCATAAACCATTTATATTCCCCTTTCAGTGCTGTCAAGAGTGTGCATGGGCTAGCTACTGCTAGATAAATACCAGGTACTTTTTATGAATAGCCCTTAAACCTCGTACTAATCTGTAACTGATAATACTGGTGTGTTATATTTTAATTCACACTCTTTCAATAACTCATATTCTAAAAATCTTTCAATAAGCTTCTCCAACTTTTTCCTTGCCTCTCACTTCATGGGCTATTATTTTTGCCTTACCAGTTTGCCTTCAGGTTTGAAAGTAATCCTTGTTTGTTTGGCCACCTTTGATCATCCAGGTATCTCAGTTGCCTGCACCAATGGGGTTAATTCTCTACCTCCTCTGGGATTTTTTCCAACTCTTTTTTTACTCCTGCAACATAAAAATCTTTGCCTCGATAGCTTTTGATTGTGATATTTGAATTTGTATTTCTTCATCATGGAAAGTTATTTAAGCATCCAATTTCCCCAATGATTCTCTTTCCAGAGAGGGAATTGTTCATTCAGGCATACACAAATTGGTGGGTCTCCCACTGTTTTCTTGACTTAAACAGTAATGTTTGTAAAAAAGAAGCCTGTTCTCTTTCCTCCCTGTTGCATCCACGACGCTTACAGGTTCCAAGCTAAGTTTTTCTCTACACACATTGAATACCAAATAAGTTGCTCCTATAAAAATAAAAAATTTAAATTAAAATTTACTTTTTCATTCCCAACAATAATATAACCAATTATTACAATGCAAATCGTCAAAATATACTTCAGCCACCAATTATTAAAATATTCAACCATTTTCCACTTAAATAATTCACCTGCTGCTTTGTCCAATGTTTCAATAAACACCCCAACAGCGAGGTTTTAAAAATCTGATCACCATCAGTCAAATCACCATCACTCTTACTCTTAAGCATACCCTTGATGCCCACACCAAATTTCTTACTCATGCTGTATTTGAAATGGCAAACAATACACAAACACTGACAGATATTAAGCAATACACAGACACCAAAAGAAACTCACAGGCATGTAAGTATAACCCATCCATTTTATATACTTTTTCTGCTGAACCATCGGTACATAAGTTCTTTCATATGCTATGCATACTATGCCCACTCTTAAATTTAACCTTTGCATTGGTTGGTTCCAATTGTTAATAACTTCATCGATGTTCTTAGCCTAAAACAATCATTGGTCATGTCTCCTGAGGACTACTGATTGGAATCCTTAATATTAAAGGTGGGAAGGGGACTGACTTTCCATGCAGTATAACTGGTGACCACGATGGTCTCCATAGCTTCTTGACCGAAACATAAGGGTCCAATAACTTCTTGGTGAGGTTTGTAAGGTTACACATTCCAGACACAAGACTCCTGATATTTCTATACCTTACACTTTGCAATTTTCTACTTATAATCATAGCTAACCATTTAATATGATTTAATCAATCACTTGATTGAAATATTAATAATAATATGAGTGTGTGTCTGTCCACTAAGGACTTGCAGGGGTCACAGACAAAAGCCATATGATTCGTGGAGCTAGAGGTGAAGAATGGGAAATGGCTTCTGGAGAAGAGATATAGGATCTATTCTCCAGAGATATATAGAAGACATCTAGGGAACAGAGCTTTTGCAGTTTAGGAAAGTACTTATCCCATCTCTTGACTTTATCTCAGGTGATGTCTAGTGCTGTCAGAGCAGAGTCACTGGAATGGATCATGTAAACAAACCCATTTTACACATTATCCTACAAGAAGATTTCCCATCAAATCTCCGCTGAACCCATTCAGGCTGAGTGCCACCATCTTACCTTAAAGGTGTAAGACACCTCAATCTATAAGCTGCAAAGAGGCCCATTCCTTAGTAATATAAGTATTCCATTCCAAGTTAGGTGAGTTTATCGCAATCTTGAAATTAATGAATTTCCACCAAGAACTTCTATTTGTGTTCTGCTTTTTATGATAGAAGTGCATTCCTAGCAGACTTTATCTGGTAGTATCTATGATCCTTTTCAGCTTTCAGAAAGTTGCATTGTTGCCACAGGTACTTACAATGCATTCACAAACAGACATGTCAACATGAAGACACTGGCTGTGCACACCTTTCCATCCTCTTCCAAGCCACACAAGATTTCCCACTGGGTTAGGGTGGCATACATTGGTTACAACATCCCACAGTGCTCACTTCATCCTTCCCAACTGGAGACAGGCACCTTCTGAGGCAGCCAGCATTCAAGCAAAGAGGGTTAGACAAGCTGGTGTCAACATCTGGCAGTAGCTTCAGCATCAGTCCTGAAATCACTGGAGCTCCTTGTCCCTCAGAAGAGACAGGGCTCAGCAATTTTCTTCAGGTATTCCATAAAAAGAGAAATGGAAGCTAATATCCTCATACTGTCAACTCATGCCATTTTGGGATATCTCGGGTAATAGAAAAAAAACCCAAGGCCAGTTGCTGGAGGGACAAATAGCTCTGTAACTGTTCTGAGCCAAGGCTGGCTCTGTGCATCCACGCAGTGTTGAGTCTGAGGTAACCTGCTCTCTTGGCATGCTGCTGGCGTGCAGAGTGTGCCATAGCTTACCGTGAGCCAGAGCTGGTGCACTCATAGTCCATGAGCAGTCACTTGGGTCCTGTTGCCTGCTGCTCCCCTGGGCTCCTTGCCTGAGGAACACACCTGCAGAGCCTCTGCAGCACTCTCTAGGAGCATCTAGTCCTTCTTAGAGCAGGCTTGGCGTCCCATGAGTGTGCTTGTAATGTTTCCAGACCTGATCAGGCAGTGCAGTGCCTCAGCTGACAAGCCCAGCCAGACTCTGCACGGAGCCAGCTGAGCTGTCTGCACCCACAATGCAGGTAATCTGCAAGCAGAACCCTGCTGAGTGGCTGGCTGGTATCTGTAGCTACTCCTTGGTGTCCTCCTAGGATTGCGAGTCTTTTCAGGCTTGCCTTGGCCATGTTTTTGAAAGGCTGCACTGTGTTCTTCCAGCATAGTGGTTAGGTGAACAGCAGGAACTTTGTGGGACTTGGGAGCTACTATCTTTCCTAAGTATTTCCACAGCAAAATTCCTATAGCAACACTCAAAAAGACCATAAAGAAAAGGAATGGGAGTTTTTTTACAAATCTCAAAATAAATGGATTTTGCCTCTTTGCACTCTTATTCATGTACTCATCAGCATCATAGAATATTCTGAGTTGGAGGGGACCCACAAGGATCAAAGAGAAGTCCAATTTCAAGATGTGTACATCTTAGTGGCCTGGCCAGGATCACTTATGTGCAAGAGAAATGGTGCAGGGTAGGTACTGGTTCTCAGTAAGTAATGCCCAAAAAGACTGGCTAGAAATAAAACCCCACAGACTGGTATCTGACGCTGTCGGAGCTGCCCGGTGGCTCACAGCATCGGGTCTGTGGCCATCCTAGAACCTGGGTGGATCCAGTTCCACTGCGAGGGGCAGAGCTCCCGAGGTGCAAGATGGTCTGCTAAAGCAAGCAGAGGCAAGAAGCAAGGAGGGAACTCCAGCGTGGTATCCAAGGCACTTTATCGTACTTAAAGACTGCAGTGACCGAAGCCACCCCAATAAGGGTGACAAGAGATTTTAAAAAGGGGTGGAACTGGAGGTGGGAACAATCTCAGCGCCAATAGGGGAAGAGATAGGGAGGGGTTACAGGTGCGGCTACACACAGTTATCCAATGAGAGGATCAAGCGGACGGAAGAAATTCAAAGGGACCAATGGGGCATCGAGGGGCGAAGAACTTTCTGGAAAGGGGAGGAGAAAGGGGTGGGGTACATAGAGGATTGACAACCAGAGCAGGGCATATGCAATGCTTAAAGGGGAGGGGAAACAACAAACTGATTGACAATGTCTTAAGTAGGGTTAAACCAAGTACGGGGGAAAGGGACACCGCAACAGGTGTCTATAGAGCAGGTATTTGTTTATTGCAGCGCTGGAGGTGACAGGGATTTCTCCACCTAACTCACACACCCTTGCCAAGTACTGTGGTTTATTTATACAGTAAGTATTGATTAATATTGCTGTGTCATTATAACATCATCACATATGTGCCAGAAGTAATCTACATAATGCTATCTTATAGTTATAAATGGTTCTTCTGTACTGCACTTGCCCTTCCCCAATTTAGGTGGTCTTGGGGGTTTGCTTCGATGAAAGCTCAAGGTCTTCCTTGCATCTGAACTTTTCAACTTTGTCTTCAGAGCATGCTCAGTTACGGTGTTCCTTGGTCTTTCTGGATCTAACCGGTCTAAATTTTTCATTTTGCAGCTAATTGGCTTTATATTTGCCAATTTCTCATTAGTACATCCTGCTGCTTGCCAATATAGCTATACTTGTCTATTTTTGAAACTATTCACCTGGCGAGTTTCTGTTTATTTAAGCATTAAGCAACTAGTTAACCATATACTAGCTCTTACATTGTATAGAAAGTTTGATTCAGGTTATATAGGTAAAGAAAGTTATGATTCAGGTTATATTGGTGTCATGATCCGCTAACATAAAGCGAGAGTCGTGATGGTTCATTACACCGATCTCAGAGTGGAAAAGAAACACAAACGGGGAAAGTTTTAGTTTTAATCAACACAATGCACTTTATTGTATGCCAACACACAGTTAGTGTGATAGAGAGGGATAGATGTAGGAAACAAAGTATAGAGAGAAAAAGGAGGGGGGTGTTAATAGCTACCAACGGCGAGGCGGAATCCTCGTTGTCCTGCCAATGGATCTGTTGTCATCCGTAGGGAGATCTCACCAGAGTCTTCTCAGAGAGTCTCTTTTATAGTCTTTTTGAAAGCGAGGGGCAGATGGCCAAAAGATTTCAAGAGCGAGGGGCACATAGCCAAAAGGTGAGGGAATAAGGCTCATTGTCTTAAGTTAATGGCACAGAACAGGTACGCAGACGGTATGTCCTGCGCCGCTCCTGCCGCTTTGACAGCAGGACCGACGCAGCCCACCGCAAACTGCACTCAGGAATGTGGTACCAGTTCAGTCATGTTGTGCTTGGCATGCCTCCCACCTTGGCCAGGCCCAGACTTTGTGCAAAGTCCCTTTTTCCCCCTTCGGGGGGGGTTTTAGTCTCACTCCCTGTAGAAGATCATGAGACAGATGAAGGATCTTCGGACCGTCTCTTACAACTGGTATTTCATAACTCAAGCTATATAAGCATCTTGTAACTTTGACCCAAGTTATACAGGCATCATAAGAAAGGCCTGACAACGCACAACTTAAAGTGATGCCTTTTCCTGGTCTTAAAATCAAGAATCAAACACGGTTAGAAGGGAAAAAGGGATTTTACCTCTATATTTATTTTAAGGATCCTTAGGTGCACCATGTCCACGTGGAATGCACCTCAATGCACACCACAATGCACCCCCACAAAAGATCTGTTATAACTTTATAGGTCTTACTAATTAGCATATCTATCAAAAATTCCCCAATGAGAGGCTTGAGTGAGCCCTGCTCCCCAAGGAAACTTCCCCTGGATGGTTCTATCTTAGTTTACAAAATGTGTTCTGGAGAGGACCTTGGTGTCTGGGGCGTTCTGATCCCTAACTACAAAACCTCTAAAATGTTTATCTCCTAGCTTAACAAACAAGTCCAAGAATGTAGGCTAAAAAACACTAAGAATACAGAACGTATAAAAGGGGTATAAAAGAAAAGGCAAAAAATCACGATGGCATCGAAACAACACCTGTTTTAATAAAACAGAATAGGAAGAGTATAGACAGCTAGTAAATCTAAGACCCCCTTCAGATGCTGGGCACCCTGTGTTCAGTCAGCATTTTCAAGACCACAGGGGAAACCCTGCTGGGTTTGGTAGGGAAGGTGAGTAAGCTTTGCTGGCACTTTGTGAGTGAAGTCTCTCATGAGTGGTATTTGTGAGCACTTCATTTTTGACAAACCTGTGACAGCATGGAAAGATCCGGTGATGCATGAGGCAGAACCACCATACTTTGCACAGAGCTGAGCTTCAGGCGCTCCAGGAAAGGTCTGTATGCCACACAGAACATCTACGACGGCCCTGGGAGGAGCGTCCTACACAGAAGAATAAATCACATTTTTCTGCCAAGGAAGCATTATCATCCCTTTGAAACCTAGAAGCAGGCTTCAAAGAGATGGTTCGATTCTTATGTTGTTGGTTTTTTTTTTTTTTTAAACTGGAAGTATGTATCAGCCCCCTGCAGCTCAGATAAGGGGTGAGGAAAGAGGTGAGAGCAGTGCTAGGGGCAGGCATGCATGGATACGTCATTAAGAGGCAGCAACGGGGGTCAGGCGAAGTTTTCCTGTTTCCTCTTTCATCGCCGGTGGCAGCGGAGCCTGGGGGCGTGCTTTGTGTTTGGGCGTGCCCCGCGGAGCCCAGTCTGCAGGGACAGGAAGGAGGAGGACAGCACCACGAGGGTCCGCCGGGAAAGCAGAAGCCATGGCCAGGAAAAAGCTGAGAGGGTAAAAAAAACTGCTGACCCCCAAATAAAGCACCCCAGCTTCAGCTCTGGGTTGTCGCTGCTGCTTCAACCCGAGGGGATCCCTGGCTTTGCTGCCCCGGGGGAGGGCTCTCTGTGTGTGCGGAGTCTCTGCCTTGCTTGGGGAAGGGCGAGGGCAGCGCTGGTGGCAGCGTACCTGAGCGGGACCTTTGTCCCCGGTGTCACTGCAGTGGGCGAGGGGCTGCACTGAGCTCTCAGCCTGTTGGGGAAGTTCCCACTGGTTTAGAAGCTCTCCCGGGAGCCATAAACCGTCGAGGAACAAAAACACAGGAAAGATGGGGATGTGTTGGGGAAGGGCGAAGGCAGGAGCTGGCTCGCCCCAACGCTAGGCTGCAAGAGAAGCTGAAAATGCCTCTTCCTTGCTCGGCAGTTTCGAGGTGTTGAGACAGCTGTTGTCACCCAAAATAAAGTGTCTCAGACCATCTTGTTTTCAGTGTCGGGAGGAGTGAGCGGGAGGCTTTTATGCAAAGTTTAGTAAAGAAGTGCCTTGGTTGTGCAAAGCATTAGCAAGGGGCAAAAAATGCAGATTAAAGAAGTTTTGTCAAATCTATGCTCATGTATTTTTAGGCATTATCATTATTACTGTTATTATCTTGCAATGAGCAGAGTTTTAAATAGTTTCTAATAAAAACTCTTAGAGGAAGAAAGGAAAATTATTAAATATCTACAGTGATGCAGTTTATTACACAGTTTT
This sequence comes from Ifrita kowaldi, assembly GCA_013398055.1. NCBI lineage: Eukaryota > Metazoa > Chordata > Aves > Passeriformes > Cinclosomatidae > Ifrita > Ifrita kowaldi. The sequence continues at coordinate 113,974 of VZRS01015178.1, forward strand.
AATAAAAGGGATATTACTTTTAGAAGCTGTTTTTTTAAAACGAGTACATTTTAAAATAATCTCATTGCATTCCTGTTCAAGTCACGGATGATGGGACAATACAGTAGAAATACATAAATAGCACGTTTTAAAATATATTTTATAATGAGTCAATACATTTTCAAGGTTTCATGTACATTTACGTAGCAGCTGCATATTAATAAAAAAGAAAATAAAGCCTAGGAGACAGGTTGGCTGTCATCCCTCTGCCATTTTCTGCCCTAATTTCTCTAAACATTTTGAGGCACAATCCACCTTTCAAATTATTAGTCACACTTTACAGTGTGTTTCTCTGCAGCTCTCACATTCTGAAAGGATTACAAGTTCACGTCTATGAGATTGATGAGCCAAATTTAGAAAGAAAAATAATTGTTTCCTTCTTTATATCTTTTATTGTTTGCTAACTACGAATTTTGTCTCATGTTTGTATTGACAACTGTTATGTGCTTGATTTTTTTGAGTTGGGCTCTGTGTGTATATGTATACCGCACATAACAATGCTGAGCAGCAAGGACTGCTGGAGATAACTGTAAAAATGAAAAAAGAAATTGAAGTGATTGCATAGCTTTGGGCAATTTATCTGTAAACTCACAATTACTGTAAGTATTCTCTTATCTGGCTTGGAGAGAAAAATGAATGCTGCCTTTCTGTATATATTCTATAGTGTGTGAGTGTTTTATCATGGTTTTAATATTTCTCATCTGTCCTTCTGGTAGAGATGTTTAAATTTCCATTAATCTTCTATTTAAAAATAGCAAGTTATAGGTGTAGCAAATATTTGTAAGAATGCAGACTTTCGGTCATGTTGCATTAAGTTGATTACACCGTAGGTTTCACTCGGCTTAACACATCCCTAAGGTGTCTATATCTTGAAGTTTAGTGTGTTTCAAGATTGTTCTAAAGAAATAGCTTTATGTCCCTGAAAATATGCATGGGACACCTATTGCAATAGCTTGTCCAAAGTGCAATATTTTGTGGTCAAAACACAGGCGAGAGGGTGCTTAAGACCTGTTTCAGTAAGACTTGGAAGTTTTAACTTGTTTGTGTGTTATAGTCAGATGGGAACATCTACATATACCTTTGAACAAATCAGATCTCTGTAACCTGTTGTGACATTGTTTTCCAAAACTTTAAAGGTACCTTCTGTAAAAATTAGATGAACTGCTTGGCTTGAGTACTGGGAGTTAAATGAATTTTCTTTAGTGAACTTCAACCAGTCACGTATTTTATATGTTTATTGTGAACATATGATATAAGAATATTATGTATATATGTTTCCTAAACATTGAGTTTTAAGGAAATTTAAGCTAATAGACATTAACTTCCAAATAACATAATATAAATTGAAAGAATGCATCTCTTTTAACACTTCAAATGAGAAAGCATAAAAATTGAATCTGTGCTTCACTTTTGTCTCTCTTAGTGTTTTTTTAAACAACATATTAAAGGAATTACGTATAATAAAAAAGTTATTCCTGTACCAGAATTAAACATCTGGTGACATTTACATTTGTTATTACATTTACATAAATTCAATAGAAAGTCTGATAAAGAAATCTGCATGCCTGGTTTCTTTGGTTTATATAAACGGAGTTTACCTGGAGAAGATAAAGAGAGATACTCTCTGCAGTTTATAAACTGCTTTGTGTGCATATGTATTTTAACGTGTAGGAGGCTGGGAGGAGGAAGAAAACAGTGTAAGAAGACAAAGCCTTGTGACTGACTCAGATAAATGAGACGCTTTTTTACATAGGTGATAAGTCCTGCAGATAGAGAATATGTGACAGTTACTTCTTCTGCAAGATTTTGTTTGTCCATAGTTCACACTGGGGGGTTTTTTGACTTTTTTTGTTTGTTTTTGGTTTTTTGCTGTGCCTTCTTGTTGGTTTGGTTGGTTGGTTTGGTTTTTTGTTTGTTTGTTGGGTTTTGTTACTAGTGAGTACTAATCTATAAAACAATTTACAGGCTTGTTGCTCCTGTCTTCAGAATCTGATGAGTTGTCTACTAGATTTACTCTGAGCTATTATAATGTGGAAAAACATATAACTGAAGTGCATTCTCATATAAATCTCTATATAAGGCAATTGTACAAAGGCCACGAAGTGCCTCTGGAGACTTCACTATTTATGTATTATGGGTAATTACTGAGTATAAATGATACATTCATGACCAACACTGGCAGTCTCTGTATAGGTCCTTAACTGACAATATTTAGAGGTCCTTTCTGAACTCAGAAAATACCCATCCTGGGAGTTGCAACTTTCTGTGTAGAGCACTTCTTGCTTTTTCTCTCATGTAGGATTGTGCGGACTGTGCTGATCCTTATGAAAATAAAACCAGCAAGAGAATCCAATAAGGGGAAATATTCAGCGATGTCGCTAGTGAGCGGAGTCTTAGTGAGAAACGACATGGATGGTTTATGAAGATAAAAAACTGACACTTTATTAATTTACAGATGCACTTACATACCTTAGCACGCTAAACTAACATAAAGGTATTAGTTAACTGACCAGCCACCCCCCAGAGGGATTGGCTGGACCCAGTAACTCTTACCTCATGTATTTTTTTCTTTAGTATCATAACAATCCCATAGTTTACAATATCTCTGAACTGTTTTTCCACAGCGTCCGTGAGAAAGCAAGGCTTTCACACAGATGCCTGTCAGAAAACTAAAATCTCCCTACACCCAAGCCTTTAATATTCACACAGCTTCATAGTTTATCAGTGCATTTCTTGTCTTTTTTTTTTTGTTTTTTGTTTTTACAAAATTCACAACAGCTCCCTACATTGAAGAGGGCTACGTAGGAGCCTTGTAAAAATGTCTGACATGTAAAAAAAGTACAGATAGCTTTTAGAAATACTCCCACGGATGAGGAAGAGGACAGGCATAGGGAGGGGGGAGGCGGTGAAAGTTCCATATGCAGCTGTAGACGAGGGGAGGATTAGCAGTTCAGGGTTTGGTTCCTTTAGTTCCTCTACCCTGCCTGGTGCCTGCTTCTCTGTTTTCCTTGTGTTGCTCTCTCGTGCTTTGCCCTTCTCAGTTCTCCTCTGATTCCCTCCACCCTCCCCCTTTTTAATGTACTGGAGTACTACTGAAAACAAAGTTGTAACCAGTGATTCCTTGAATCTTCTCTTCTGTTGCAGCATGTATGTAGCTAAGAGGGCATTAAGAGAACAGTTTGATCCCCGTGCTTATCCAAAGGAGACATACCTGCTGTGCAAGCTGCAGTGGGGTAATAACAAAACGTCTTGGATACACTGGGTCAGAAATGACCGTGACGAGGATTGCCATGCGGAAAAGTACTTCCTGGAGAAAATCTTCGAGCTGAGAAGTTCCAAGTTGTGTTACATCACCTGGTACCTGTCCTGGAGCCCCTGCGCCTCGTGCTGCTATACGATACGGAATTTCCTGGAGAGGCACCCCAATGTGATCATAGATATCCGCGTGGCACGGCTCTACGAGACTTACCATGCAGAAACGCCCAGAGCCCTGAGGGAACTTGCCAGCTTGCGGCACAGAGTAACCATTGATGTCATGGAGATCGAAGGCAAGGTTCCCCATGCTTTGTGGGACTGGGGAGGGGTGAGCTGGTGGACTTTGTGCATGGGCGAATCGGGTATGGGCTTGCTTCTATGGTGTCCCATGTCCTACCCAGCTTCTTTGTGGGCATGACCATCATCATGCAGTGAATGAGTGTTGCATCCAAAAAAAGATGTTTAAATAGTGCAGGAGAAGAGGGACAGGACCCTTAGAAACCAGATCTGTATGAAAATTCTCCTTTTTTTAGAGATACCATCCTTATGGCACTCATGAGGGAATGGGAGATAGGGTCCTTCTCCCTTGTCCTAAGGGAATAAATGCAGTTGCTGGGATAAGGCTGGCTGAAGAGCTCCTCTGCAGTTAAGGGAGGGAAAAAAAACTGTCCAGAGTGAATGGCATTGGTTCCAAATAAGGAGGGGACAGCATCCATCAGCTGACCTGTCCATGGCCAAGCTGTCTCTGTGACGTGGACACAAGGAAGATCTTAAAAAGTCTTGTTCCCTGAGCTTCTCTGGTATCTGAATAAACTCAGGTTAATCATCTTGCTTCTATTTCTCCAGACTATCGTTACTGTTGGAAGACCTTCATACATAAAGGTTTTGGTTATGATTTCTTGCCCGTGGAGTTTCAACCAGAGATAACTAAGAATCGTCGGAAGCTCAACAATATCCTTAAGGTCAGTACACTCTGAGAGATAGAGGGAATCCCATGAAATGATTTGCAGTCTAGGGGAAGTGAGCTGTAAAGAGCAGGAAAGAGGCCCCTGTTCGCATGTAGCTCTGGTTTACACCTAGTTGGACCTTAAAGAATACTGCAGCGGGCTTTTGAAAAAAATAATATACTAAAATCATGGGAACTGTCCTGTCCCACTGGGAGAGAAGCACTGTGGATATTTTTCCATCATATTGATGCCATCTTGGTTTTTGCCTTATTTTCTATGTTCTCTGTATTCTTCACACATATATTTGGAACTCTGTAGCCCATTATTGTATTCTATCTAGTTATCCCAGTACTTTTCCGTGTTGTTTCCCTAGGCAGGAAGACAAAACAAATTTCAGAGTTCCAAGCCCCAGGGGGTACAAGACCGCTATCCTATCTTGGTTCTTCCTGGGAACCAAGGTTGAGAACAAGGTCTTTGAGACACATTTCCATAAACAAGTACCACTAGTACCAAGGAGGGAGGGCTCCAGAGAAGGAGCTTGCCCTGGGGGGGATAATTGAATCACCACTTGTCCTCCTAATTGGTACTTTTTATCAATTATGCTAATTTCCTAAAACCTATAAAAACTATATTCTTCCTGTGGCGGGGGGACTTTGGTGGACATTCTCCATAACTGCCCCTGGAGGCCTCCAAATAAAAATCCACTTTTATATTACCTCCTATACTAAAATTATCTCCAGTTTAATTTTTAGGTTGAAAAAGGCAATGATGTTTTGAAGGAAAAGCTAAGAGTGCAATTTTTCTCCTTTGGGTTCCAGTGTGAGAAATTCATTGATTTTTACCTGAAACTCCAGTCTCATCTCAGAAACCCCTCCACCAGACTCCTTTTTTAACCTGGATCTGAGCATGGGTTTCAGTTCGCCAAATGGTGCTACTCAGCCCCTTTCTGCAGTGTTGTGACGCCCCCCAGTCACTGGGCCCTTGCATGCTTCGTTAAAGTCCCTTCCAGATTCCATTCAGTAACTTCTGTGACTGGTTGGAAGGGCACAGTTTCTGTGAGACGAGAAAAGCTGTTCAAAACAGAATGTCTGTACCCTGGGAAAATACAACCTTTGGGGGTTTTTTTGTGCCAGACCTCCTGAAAGGCAGGAGAGAGTATGTTCAACAACAGTGCTGAAAGTTTGTGTCCCTGGAGACAAGGGACCCTGCTTGAATGAATAGATCCACATCCTTGGCCTGGGAGGACTGTATTTTTAAAAATCTAGCAAAACTAATACAAGTGCTGCAGCATTTTGATTTCAATGTATTAGAACTTTCTGACAAAAGCTATTTTTAGTGAACGAGAGCGAAAGAAATCTATGGCTGCGTGGGTCATTGGTTATTTGGGAAACCCATTTTATATGGCATATGTGGCAAAGTAACATCCTGGGCTATTACAACTAATAGACTGCTTCTGCTATGTCCATTTCAAATCACAGAAGGTTCAAAGTGCAATTGGAGGATCTAAATGTCATAGTTCTACTTCCATTTCAGGGTCTGTCTTTATAGAATCAGAGAATCACAGAATATCTCAAGTTGAAAGAGACCCAAAAGGATCATCAAGTCCAACTCCATTCTCCTCGCAGGACTACCTAAAACTAAACAACATGACTAAAAACATCCTCCAGATGCCCCTTACCTCTGACAGGCCCGATGGTGTGACTGCTTGCCTGGGAGCCTGTTCCTGTGGCCGACCACCTTCTCAGTGAGGAGCTTTTTCCTGATGTCCAAGCTGAACACCACTAATGCAGCTTCATTCCATTTACACCAGTCCTACCACCAGTCACTGGTTTCAGGATTACCCTGTCCCAAGTGGAGAATCTGGCACTTGCTCTTGTAATATTTCATACAGTTGGTGACTGCTCAGCTCTTCAGTATCCAGATCTCTCTGCAGGCCCTCTTTACCCTCCAGGGAATCCACAGATCCTCCTAGTTCAGTATCATTCGCAAAATTACTTAATTTTTGTTCCTGCATTTGATTCCTCCATATAGATGATTTATAAGAACGTTGAAGATCACTGGCTGTAAAAATGAGCCCCAAGGAATGCCAGTGGTGACCGGTCACCAGCCTGATGTAGTCCCATTCACTGTAACTTTTTGAGCCAGTTGTTCACCCAGGGGCCTATGGACTTATCTAGCTGTGTGCTGGACATTTTATCCTGAAGGTGAAGTACCGAGGCCTGAACAACAGGCCCTGACTGAGGCCTGAAAAACGGGCCTTGAGCCAAAGTTGACCTCTAGATGAACCTTCCAACCAAATATTTGTGTCTGCTCTAACAAAATTTTATTAGCAGCCTGATGTAGGTATCCTCTCTTTGGCAAAAGATGTGAATGATTTACCTTCCTGTTTTTAAAAACTGGACAAGGCCGGATCTTTTTTGCTCTACCTGTATTTTCCCATCTTTCTTTCTTCAATTCTTCCTCTGTTTAAAAGTTTTATGGCTGTTGCCACGCGTTGTTCAGAAAGGTTTAATTTGCAGGCTGTTCTGAAATGTTTAAATTGTTGCTGCTAGAGGCTGTTGAATCTATCATACGGTTTTATGCTGCGGCCTGTATAAATAAAACTTTCTAATTGATCACGTGGTGTTTTTTGCCTTAATTTAGCCCAAGGCTATTCCAAATGTTGGCTACCTCAGAGTAGGTGGTCCAGGACATCCCTCCCAGCACATGATAACTGTCTCTCATAATAACCTTCTCCATAGTTTTACCAGGCACTGAAGTGGGACTGGCAGGTCTGTAATTACCAGGGTCTTCCTTCTTACCCTTCTTGAAAATTGGAACAATGTTGTCATCTTCCACTTGACCTGGAACCTTTCCAGACTCCCAGGACCATTGAAAAATAATGCAAGGTCCTGCGATGATACTGGTCAGCTCCTTCAGCACCTTGGGACAAATCCCATCAGGCCCCATAGATTTATGTGCATCCATCTGGAGCAGCCACTCTTGAACTAGTTCAGGGTTGTCTCTGGGTTTGTCATCCCCTCGGTCGTGGTCTTCCAACACAGGGCTCCTGGGGTGCCAGGGCCCATCCTCTGGCAAGAGATGATCAGGATGCCAAAAGGAACATCTCTGGAGACTTGCTGTCCTCTCAGCTAGCCTCGTTTCCTACCTCAGGATGTAAGAGGAGCAGAAGTGGACTTAAAACCACAGAAAATGCCCCATCAGGGCAGAAAGCACATTCCAGACACTCTGCCTAGCAGTGACTGAGGGGATGTTTTTTACAGAGAGCAGACAATCCTGGCCACTAGCTGTGGTTTGTCATGATCCTGTCCCACTGCCTCAATACCCACAATGACTGCATCTTATCTTTAGTATCTGTATATGGACTTATTTTTACCCTGTCCTGCCATGTGCCTCCACAGTTTACTGGAGCAGAAAATTGCAGAAGCTTATGGTTAGCCATGTAAATAAGCACTTGTCTCTGTATTAAGCTGATCAACTAATCACAGTAAATGTCAGTTCTTGGTATAGTAATGTCTGATCATTAATCACTGAAACACTAGTCTGCATTTGAAAGACTGTGCTAACCTAGAGGATTTTCCACTGTCTCAGTGGGAGCTATAACATGTAACTGACAGCTGTACTTGATCTTAAAAAGCAGCTTCAAAAATCCACAGATGCTCCATTCAACAGAAGCAAATCCTCCATCCACCAAGAGGTGTGACTGTGGAACGATAATTACAGTATCCATGGTCATTGCGTTTCAGCATCTCCACTCAGATAGCTAGAAGAAGTAAGTAAGTAATTATTTTTATTTGCAAGTCCATCCTGGAACTGGGCCACTGGGTGTATCCGCTGGAAACCCCTTGGGCTTTTAAGGTGTATTTAAGGAGGCAGAGAAAACTGATCACACAAGTTGTTATGGCAGGGGTGGGAAAGAGAAACACTGACGATGTGAAACTGCTGAGCAAAACCTTTAAAATGGACCGAGTGTTCCCTGTTCAGTCTCCAGTGTAACTAGTTGTTGGCACAAGCTGCCAAACAAACGATATCACAGTATAACCTTCCCAGCAACTTTGGGGGTGGTTCGGTAGCTTGTTGATCCCCTGTCTGTGCCAAGGCTCATTCTCCTTTATTCTTGTGTACACTGTCCTGCTGGCCTTGTCTTATCACACTCAGCTCCTGTTTACATCGTAACCGGCTTTTGGCCAAAGCAAGCTTGTGACATTCCAAGGTCATGGGCAAGGAAGAGCCCCCAGCTTTTTTGACAATAAAAACCAAAGACAGTTATTATGGTCCGTGCCTCTTGGGGCCCTGAGGACTTAAAAAAACCAAAACCTGGTAATCTTGACCACCCTCACTTGTGGCTTCCACTGACACACTGTGGGCTTCGCTGCCCACAGACAGCCCAGGAGCTAATATGATGAGTATGAACTGCTACGAAGAAAATTAACTCCATCCTTGATGGTGCCCAGTGGTTGTAATGCCTGATCCTGGTAGATATTTTCTGCTTGTGATGGAGGTTTTGCCTCCCATGAGGGTTACAGCTTCCAGGTGAATTCTGGGGAGAGTTTAAACATGTATTGTTGTCATTGAGCAATCCCTGAGTGCTTGGAAAAGAAAATCTCAGAGCTGAAAGTTTCTAGAACTGCTCTGAACACTCTCCTTGATAGAACCTACAGAAAATCACTGCTTTCTCTCAAATGAAGTCCACCTGGTTATGTGGTCCCCCTCATATTTAAAACTCTGCCAGTCGTTTGATGACTGACTCAGGCTCTCAAGCAGAGCATGGACACCAATCCCCACTGGGTTTGGGGTACTTATTGTTCTGCTTAATGCTTCGACAAAGCATGTGCATTGAAACAAAGACGTAGAAATGAGGCAAAATCAGAAAGATAAATATATAAAACTTCTGTGACTCAAAATAGTGTGAGAAAACTGTAGAAGGACTGCTTAGAGTAGAAAAACATATTCCAAAATACAGATATGTTCACTTGCAGCTTTTTTTTCCCCACGCTGACTCCTCATGAACTTTGATGATCTGGGAAATTCTGTGATTTCTACAACCTCACCAGTTAATGTGAAAGAATTATATTACAAGGCTGTCAGGATGTTTGGTTACTGAAGTGAGCATGCAGGTAAGTCCTTCCCACTAGCCAATTGTTTTTCACTTCGCCTGGGTCAGAGCTCTGCCTGCACATCCTTGTGGCTGGCTGCCACTGCACTTCGTTGTTCAGAGTCAGCCTCATAAAGCTCACCCGGCAGTGACAGGGTGCCACCAGTTACCTTAATCTCGTACGTTTCGGTTTCCACATATGGAGGCTGAAAAAGAGTCTCAGTAAAGTATGATGACGCTGTGCAGCCTGCAGAGGAAATGAAAGCAAAGGTACTGGGAGAGATAAAGGAGCCACGGGTGGGTGTGCTTATCAGAGTTGCGAAGTAATATGCTGCCAAGGAGAGGTATTTGTGTGTCTACAAGCCTGTTTTTATATGCATTATTGCATTATTGTGCATACACATATGTAAATACCCGTAAATATCTTCACGAGTGTGAGTTCATACATATAGGTTCATACATAAACACAATTTAGCCTTTTTTAAATGTGGAGGTCACAGAATAAATCTCAAAAGGCTCTGTGGTTTTTCTTTCTATAAAAAATATAGATACCTACTGAGAAAACTCCATTAAATCCAAGAAAACACACAATGGATTTTCCTTCTACTGTCAAATCTGTCAGCAGCAGAACACTTGAACTAACACAGGATTTACCATTTCAAATTAATTCCAGGAGGCAGCCTGTAAGTGGAGGTTGAGACTTAAGCCTCTGTGGCTTAAGCCCCAGGCTTTTGTCACATTTGAATTTAACCTTTCTCTTTGCTTCCAGACTTCCACTTGGTGATTCTCACCTCTTTCCAATAGATCATTCAGTCAGAGAATAAAAAGCTCAGTACCTGTAAAATCCTCAGAGATTTGCAAATTGGGATCTTAGCTGATTCAAACGTTGTCCCTTTTTGTCTTCTTTGATGTCTGATTTAACTTGCCTTCTGTGCTCCTCTTTCTTCTCTAACTTGTCCATCTTCCCTAATTTCTTCCACTATTTCCATTTTTAGGAGTCTGTTTCAGTGCAAATTTGTTACCAGATGCACATCTTGGGCTTCGAGTGTCAAATAAGCTAAAAGACTCCGGAGAAAAGGGAGTGGTACATGAGCAGAGAACACCTCTGTAGTAGTCATGCTGCAGACCTGTTTTGCTGCGATCTCTTTCCTGGGAGACATCTGCAGGGACCTGCCTCCCTGGTGTTCTGTCCACCTCTCTATCACTTAGTGTGCATCCTGGAGGCCCTTTGTAAAACGTTCTGAAGAAACTGTGAAGCTCCTTGCTTATTTTCCCTAGTGAATCGGGTCATACGTGTACAGCATGGCTCTACTACCACCCAAGGAAATATTCTCATGAAGGTCTGAGGAACCTGGTGTTTAAAGGAGGCATGAGTGAGTGTATGTCCACCATTCTATGTACCCCTTTGCTGTGTATGTTCCTCCAGAACACATTCGGGTTCATGAGGCATGCATATGAGGGTGGTGGTTATTAAAAAAAAATCCCTTTGCTGGAGTGGTTGAGATATATTCAGATGTTACCAATAGCTCAGCATCACAAACCACCTCCACATTTATCTCTAACATTACCTTAAGCAGCTTCTATAAGGGGGCATAATTGACTGCATGAGAAGTAGAATAAAAATTTTTGCCACAGTTAAACGTTTGAGTAATATGAGACTCCACCTATATAGATAACCCTTGCTACTGGCATGTAGCAATTTAAAGGGATACTGGATTACTGCTGGTTGCTCATAAAAACCAGGAAACGGGTTTCCCACCTAGTTGTATGATCCTTCTGGAGGTCAACATCCTCCTCTTGACTCACTGAAGCGTGGTCCCCATAAACAGAGTATGTAAGTTCTTTTAGAAGTATGAAAATCTGCTTGTGTGGCAACCTTGTCTTTCTGATGTTATTAGGGTTAAAGCAACTATTGAATTTGGAAGGGATTCTTCTTCTCACATTAGGCTGACAGGACTAACAGAGCAGTATTTCCAGTTTTCTTTTCTTTTTTTTTTCCTTTTGGCTTTCCACCATCTCATACAGCACATTCAACTTCCTGGAGACACCTGAAAATGTTGCATTGCTAATTCCCTGCTCCGACTCATTTTTCTCTCTCCACTTTCTGTGGCACGTTGCTGGTTTTCTGTCAGGAACTACCGCTTCTAATCAAGCCATTCCTTGCAGATCAGACTAATCATCTCTAAGCCTAATTCACACCTGCTCATCTGTAAATATGCACTGTAAGGACAGGGCAGGGAAGGGAGTGCTACAGCACCAAAACATTCCTGGTCTTACTGAGGATCGTGGCCTTGAACTCAAAACCACATCAGTCAATCACGTTTTTGTTTCAACAATCTCTGAGTGTTTGAGTTGCTCCCCTTCACTCTTCTGTGGCAGGAAATAATCCAACCACTGGGGAACACTTCTGTGCTGAGAAGTGAGGAGTGACCTTTCAGCAGAAGAGGCCTCGAGGGCAGACTCTGTGCTGGCACTGCCTGATGACCTGCCCCAACCAGTTTTCTCCTTGACAGAGAGTTCTGCCAGTGCCTCAATCCCTACTCCCTCTGAACTCCACCATTCATGTACACTTCTGGGTTTTTTCTGCCCTGGCAGGAAGCTGAATACTTTTTGACAATGGAATACTGAGAGCTTGCTGCAGAAAATAAATCTCTCCCTTAGCTTTACAATCCCACATCAGGCTTGGCACCAGGGAAGGCAGTGGCTTTGTCCAGGGACCTCCACAGCTTGCATCAGGCCACAAAATAATTGTGTCACAAAATGTGAAAAACACGGTTCACTCTCCTGTTAGGATTGAAAATTTTAATAAAGGACAATAGGAGATAATAAAGCAAAAGTAGCAGCGCTGGGTGCTGTTGGCACTCGGCCAAGAGCACACCGCTGTCTCAAAGACACCCCTTTACATACACCTGGAGTATTACATATTCATAAACAATTATACATATTCATAAACAATTATTCAAAACTCTTTCCAGTAACTATTACAATGAAATCTTGCTTTCCCGGAATCAGTAGATCTCTTTGGAGATTCATATTCAAACCCTTTCCAGATGGAATGCTGTATTCCCTGTTTTCGTGCTCCCCGTCTCGTTGTGGCGAGGCATATTTTCTTATCTGTTGGTATGCCAGTAGCAGGAATCCAGGCAAAATAGTTCATAGCTAAAACCCACATTCTCCACAAAGAGCTACCTTATATAGCATATTTTCACATAGCATCTATTTGCGACCAAGCCACCGTTTACTCATTTTAACATTTGCAGAAAGCCAATATTATAGCATCTATTTATCACACAAAACCAGAAAAAACTGTAAGTGACAGAGACTCGTTCTACCTGAGCCATATGAAGAATTCTTTTGTAATCCCATTCCTCTGCAAGCCGGTTTTGGGTGTGTCAGTCAGAGGAAAGCTTCTCACTAATAACTAGCATTGTTTCAGTAATTTTTTAGATTAAATGGGAAATATTCTTTTGCTGCATCTTGTGAGAGTTGCAGAACTGATCACAGGAAGGTCATGCCCAGTTCATAATGCTGAGCAGAGTTCTCAGGGCACTGGAAAATGTCTGTTCTATTTACATCAGCAAATTGATATCATGACCAATAGCTTCTGCAGATACTGCACAGAGTGCTCTCAGAGTGTCCACATGAGTACAGATCTCTTCTCAGTTGTGATACTTCAAAAATACCTGAATGTTCCCTCACAACAAGGTGTCCACTGCCAAAGCTCTCCTGGATGCTGGGCAATTTGCTTAGAGTTAGCCTGAGAGTGGCTACCCAGTCACTGACCACAGCTCAGTGGTCACACACATGGAATGTCTTCCTTGATTACGTGAGGACACAGGCTCAAGGGGGTATGAGCGGTCCTTGGAACTCCACAGGAGCAGTCCCATGAAGGGAAATGGCAGTAACCACCACCACCTGCTGGAGTTCCACAGACTCACAGGCTTTTGCACATGATATCTTCTGTTTCCCTCTTTCCGCTGGGTTCTGTCCGACTTCCTCGTGTCATCTGGGTGTCAGAAAAGTGACATGCCATGCCACAGCTATGTGGCTTGATGCCGTTTGTGTAGATGCTTTCCTTTCTTGTTGCATTGGGGTGACTAGAAAGGATCTGTTTTTCTGTTCTGGAGCTAGAGTTAAAAATTAAATGTAATTTCTGTCTGCACTGCAAAAGGTGGCTCACCTGTTAATTCCACCTTCTGGAAGGTAACCCTGTATTTTCAAGGCCAAAGCAATTTCTGAGTGGGATCTCCCCCGTTTGCAGTTCTTTGCTGCCAGGAACTTCCTTTCAGCTTCAGCCAGTGGGTTAGTGCAAGTAAGCATGAACAAAGTCACCATAAGGAAATACTCAGCTGAGCAGCATTAGTAAGGCCCAAAGATCAGTATTCTGATTCAGGAATAGAAACTGAAACTAGTGTGAGACTAATAAAGGCACACCAGTCTTCCAGCAAGCAGCACACAAATCCAGAAATACCCATGGCTGCTGTCAGTGGCAGAGGTGAGTACATTTATGTGGAAGGCAGGCCTGTTTCTCCATATTCAAGTGTAGATATTTACTGCAGTTGTGTCTAAAGGACTGGAGTGTAGACACAGATGTGTTTTGGTGGCGCATGAGGATACACAGCAGACAGAAGTGGATTTGTGTTTTCTGTCTTTGAGCACATTACCGTATCTTGAGTCTTAGGTCCAGCTTCAAAATACTAATAAAATATTAATAACCTTGGTATGGCGGGAAGAATTCAAAATCCCAAAGAACTTTTACTGTGGAAAGAGATCTTGAAGGCATTTAAGAATGGAGCAATTTAGTTAGCTTAGCTATTCATCTATTTTATTTTCATTGTGATAAATAACTAGAATATTCTTCTTAAAGAATCAGGGCAATAAGGCTGTGCAAGGAGTTGATCATGTCTCTGTTGATGTGAAAAACTATTTTCTTCCTGTTGAAATGTAATTTCACTCTGTATAATTCATAATTTCTCATCTTAAAGAGCTAAGCTGTGGAAAAATGCCTTTAGTATCTTAATTCTAAGTAAATTTTAAAAGAAATCTTTATTATATTATGCATAATACATCAAAACTAAAAATAAAATAAATTATTTTAATTTTATATACACTTAAAAATTTAAAAAATGAAATTAATTATTTTATCAAATAATATGACGGTTCCTAGATCCTTAAGTTTTCTATGGGTGGATTTTTACAAAATAAATAAGTAGTTTTGATCACCTGCAATTGTTTTCCTCTAGACCCTCAGCTGGTAAGGGATGAATAAGTCATGGGGTCAAAGTTGCTTGCCACCATGGGAGATAAAATGTGTATAATCAGGCAGGTCTGCGTTGCCACCCTGTATGTATTTGTTAGTCAGGAATCACCCTCCGTTCTGTACAGGTATTTTTTCCTTGGCACTGAAATTTTTTTAGTTTTTGAAAAGGTTACAGATTAAGAAAAGACAGGAAGTTGGTTGTGAAAATATTTCTGTCTAGTTTGCCAAAATTATGGGTACTGATGGGAAAATGGCTCAAGTTTTGCCTGTCTCATAGAAGTGGTTTGGAAGATTTAAAGGGATAAGAGATTTGATGCTGCTCTTTGATTAGTCAGGGAAAAACAGATGCAGTACTGCCGAAATCAGGGAATTTAAACTTGAGTGTTTACACAATCAACCATAATGTTCTAAACTGAGCAAGGGTTCATGTACAACATAGTTTAAACAACCATCAAGTTCAACTTCCAGGTAGGAATCCACACCTCCTGCATCCCGGCGTGCCTATCCTGCTGTGCAGTGATTACTTATTAAGCCCTTTTAGAGAAAAGAGATTCGGAGTGTATAGACTGAAAGGGGTCTGGACAGAAAGTGTAGAGGAAATTTTGTTTTCTGACCCTCTATCCTCAATGACTCACAAATCTTTTCTGTACAGGTCCCCCATCCCGAGACAACAACCAAGGGTAAGAGATGTAGCTCTGTCACTGTCTGCTGCCTGAGCTCCATGGCAATTTCCAGAGACAGCCTTGTGCCTTGTTTCATTCTTACTATCCCTTTCCTCAATCTTCCTTTCCAGTTGCCTTACTGCTTTGACTGGTGCTGATCTCTGAGTGGTGACGGGGTTGCTTACCCACCCAACTGTTCTCGAGGAGGTGCTGGGGGTGTTCTGAAGTCTTCATCGAATTCCATATTTAGATTGCTAAATTGCAACATTCTTCAAGCTGCTCATTTCTGGTGGGAAAAGCTGGGAGCGGGAGGCCTGGCTTGAGAGTAGGCAATGCACAATGGGACCAAACATCATTGAAATCTTGGGATCACAGTACTGCTGGTACTCTTATTCAGGTGGAAGATACAGCCAAGAGACTTCCAAAGAAGTTATTCACCTAGCCAACATCAACGGGTGGTTTACCTGCTGTATGAAATCAGGTGGAGCAGACGTTCCATCTGGAGGAACTGGTGCTCAAACACCCATGAACAACATGCTGAAGTCAACTTCTTGGAAAATTATTTCAAAGACAGGCCACAAGTTCCTTGCTCCATCACCTGGTTCCTTTCAGCTAGTCCCTGTGGAAATTGCTCCAAAAGGATTCTGGAGTTCCTGAGGTCACACCCTAATGTGACCTTGGAAATACACGCAGCCAAGCTGTTCAGGCACCATGATATCCGTAACCGACGAGGTCTCTGCAACCTGGCAATGCATGGAGTCACTGTACATATCATGAATCTCAAAGGTAACCCAGCTACTCTTTGTCTAAGTGTGGATTGAAAGTTCTGGGATTATGTGTGCTCTTTGTTTGTAATAGAGGTGATGACTTGCTTTGGGGAGGACTAGTGAGTGCAAAAATGTCACTCTCTTCTACCTTGTTTCTTCCCCAATCCTGAACAGCAGCAGGACCAGCATGGTCATTTCCTCTTGCCAAATCCAAATATGGACAGTTAGAGGTTTCTCTAGCCATCCACACCTCCTTTATAGGCAATGAAAAATCCTGGGTGTAAGACAGAACCTGTCCCTCCTAGAAAACACAGGCAGGTCAGCTTACCATCTGCATCAAGTAATTGATTTCCCTTGGTAGCTGGAGAAGAGAAGGAAACTGTTTAAAGGAGACTTTCAGATGATGCATCACAGAAGATGTGTCTTGCACATGTGCCTTTTTGTGTCTATATCTTTCTTGCCTGGTGGTGTTTGGCTGTAAAAATAGTCCAGACAAGCAGCTCACAAAAAGAAATGTGTATTTGAAGAGGTGAACCTCACACGCCTGTATGGATATTTACCACCGGAGGGAGTAGCTATAAAACCACCAGGTCAAATGTAATCTTAAAGGACGTTGCTTATCTTGGGGATACTGTCTCTGGGATTATACCACCAGAGCATTGACAGAAGCTCTGCCCACACTATCAACACTAAGATCAATATGAAACTGCTAAATGTTAGAGTCTTCACTCCAGGTTTTCCCTGATCATTGGGGTAAGTCAGATTCATGATTGAAGCAACTTGTCTGACCAAGGCTGTATTCTCAAGCACAAGGCTGCCAAAAGGAGAGCCTGATCAGCTCTGACTACATGTGCCACTTCCCTTTTCACTCCTGCCACTCACTGATTCCTTCTCTCTTGGCAAATGTGCTCTGGCTTTATGCCAGAGTGTGCTATTTGTGATAAGGGTTGCCCAAGCCACCACAATGATCAATTTCTCTCTCTGGCAATTCTTTTTTAGACATATTGCTACCTGTAGAGTTTTGGTTCCCCTTTCCACTAACTTATTTGTGTAGTTATTTGTGTATCCCTTGTATGAATATCTTTGTCCTTTGCTGTATTCTTACTGAGAAACGAATGACTCACTGACATGTTAATGAAGAAAGAACGGGGCATCCTTTCACCAAGAGTGACTGGGTATCTCTCTTCTTAGATTACAGCTACTGCTGGAGAAACTTCGTTGCATACCAGCCTGGAGAAGATTATTGTTGGCCCCAGGACTTCAACGTATACTACTTTCTGAATTGCAGAGAACTCTTTCATATCTTTTTGGTTAGTAGACACCTGAAGAAAACACCAAGAGAGAAAATATGCAAAAAATGCAAAATGCAAAAAATGCAAGAAAAAGGAGATTTGGATGACCCCAGCAATGGTGTTAGCAGAAATGATTGTAGGGGAAAACAAGCATGGGCTTGATCCTGCATGAGCAGAGAGCCAAGCAGGCAAGAGATTGCCAAAGGACTATGCTGCTACATTGTGCCTTTGTGGCCAGGAGTAGAGTGGAGAAGAGATTTAGCAATATTCTCATATTTTAACTAAGGAAAGGGTGCATTATTTCAATCCTTTGCATGAATCAGCTACCAGTTCATTAGCTTGCAGCTTACCAGAGCTATTTGACCCCAAAAGTTCCTTCAGCTCTGTAACCATGATTCAAGTATTCTCTTTTTGCCTTACAGGACAGGCCCATAGACTTTAGTTAAGTCCTGAGCAAGCTCAAAGGCGCAGATGGGTGGATTTACCTTCAGGATCAGAGTTTATACATAAGAGTATTATATGACCAAGGTCTGCTTTCCCTATTTCTGGCAATGCGTACAACTGCAGAAGTTATTTGTATGGCCTGATATCCTACTCTACAAGAAAGAGAAGGTGGTCTGCTGAACAGGAGGGAAGACCAGGTCTGGACTAACTGCAGGGCTCAGCCACCCTTTGTGGGGCAAGCCAGTTCTTGCTTGGACTGGTCCCTCTGTGCAGAACGGATGGCAGGAGGTGGAGGAAGGGATGCACAAAACTGCTGGCAGGAACTTAGAGTCACAGACACAAAACTAACCTGTTTGTAGGATGCTATAAATGCCTTGTTTTATTTCTGGCTGAGGAAAAGGTACACATTACCCTTCATTTCAGTTCCATCCATCCCAAACATTCCATAAGACTTTTAGTACCTCAGGACCTGACCTTTCCCTTTCTTGTCTGAGTAAGACATTCAGGTGACAGGATACACAGTCAGTAGCAATATCCAGTCAATCAGCTGATCTAACAAAGTACTTTATGCAATGTAATGGTTTAGGAGACATTTTCCCCTTGGCTTTCAGTCTTTCTGACTCTCCTAATGCCTGGGATGATTAAATAATTTAGCAGCTTACGCACAATCAAGTGCATGGTGCGATGCTTGCTGGGAGCGGAGCAGAGCTGTCTGCTGAATGCTCGTGAGTGCTGACAAACTGCTGCTGACTCAGCACGGTTCCCTGTGCAGCAGTACAAGGGGAATCTGCCCTTCAGGTCTTGGTTTTAAAGAGCCTGCTAACAAATTGCCTGTCCCAACCAGGCAAGCTTGATGATTTCTGCAGAGTCCTGCTGGCTAGGAAGCCTGCTGGAAGTCAGGCACTTGCTCAACTGCTCTGCTGTCTCAGCTAAACACTAGCCACCCCTCAAATGAAGGTGAATAGGGCCCATCATCAACAGTTCTAACTACCAACCCTCTGCAGAAGGAATGGGAATGTCTGTGTGCTCAGCCCTTTTGAACATCCTACCCCATTTTACTAATTTCTCAGAGGTGTAATGAGGTGAGTGAGTTCCAGGCGTGTGCTCCAGAGAAATACACACTGTTGCATCAAGCCCTGGCCTCCCTGGCAGGAGAAGGACACTGAGGAACCAGAGGGGATTTGGTGGAGTACCACTGCAAAGGGCAAGGGGCTGGAGCACTTGCCCTATGAGGAGAGGCTGAGGGAATGGGCTTTCCTATAGAGACCTATAGAGAAGGTGGCTAAGTGGGATCTAACTGCAGTTTTCCACTACATAAAGGCAGTAAAGACATAGCCAAACTCTCCTTGACGATGCACAGAGGAAAAATGAGGTAACACACACAAGCTGCATTGAGGGAAATTCCGACAGGACAGAAGAAAAAAGTCGCCCCTGACAACGGTGTGGTACTGGAACCCGGAGAGGCTGTCACCTCCATCCCTGGAGACACTGAGGACTTTCCTCTGAGCTGCCAGATCCAGCCTTGGAGTTAGCCATGCTGCAAACATGGTGTGGTACTAGAAACCTCTGGGGGACCTTTCTAACCCTCCAAAAATCTGTCTTTCCACAGGATCCAACTTGACTTCCCCTGCATTCAGCTGTGCAAGTCGCCACCTTTTAAATGCTTGTGTTTCTAAATGGTTTGTATTTCTAGCAGTGGCGTACATGGCACAGTAAATTATGAGGTGCTACCCTGTTGTCTAGAAAAATGTATCCCAAGGGAGATTATCTAACACACTGAAGGAGGATCAGAGTGATCTCTTGGACCAGATGCTTTATTTTCAAATTCTCTATCATGCTGAAGAGACAGCTTAAGCTTTCTGTATCTAATTTTTAATGGTTTTTTTCTTCCTCCTAGGGGCTTCCTCCATTTCTGTCAAACTGAAAGCTAACAAGCATCACCACCATGCTTCCAAGCTCACTTTGTGCATCAATACAAGACCAGAAAATTCAATCCCTGGCAGTCTTTTCTGCTGCAGCCTTGACAAGTTTCTTGCTGCCACCAGAGATGACTCTTACCCCTGGCTGGGCATTGCTAAGTATTGGACAGAGCAGAAGGAGTTCATGAGAAGCCACCAGGAAGCTCAGATAATGCAGCCAGGCATCCAGAACACAGTGCTCTGTGTCTTTACAGAGCCTCCTGAGAGTCCAGTAAGGATGGAGACTGTGCCCCATAATCAGGCCTTCCATGTCTGCTGATTCTGCAATCAGATTCTGCAAGTACCCTCTTGAGAGGCCAGTGCATAACATTTTTCATGCTCTGATCTGTTCCAAAGAAGTAATCAGCTGTGCATTCTTGCTTTCAGAATTTCTTGTGGAGATCACTTTTATGGCTGCATGTGTATGTTTCAGAAAACATTTCATGCTTTAACAGTATTTATGCTATGCTGTAATAATACTTCATTTTAAGGTTTTATTTATGACTGTAAAACCAGTATAATAAAAGGGAAAATGTCAGCTCTGTGGAAACTTTGCTTTTCTTGTTCAGCTCCTTGATTCACAGCCTTCCCTTGTAATTCCACACTCTGGAGACACAGCTGTTCATTGCAAACTGGGGGAACAATGTAAAAAGTCTCTGTTTTTCCAGCTGGGAACACAGAGTGGAATGGTGAGGTAGGAGATATTGAAAGCTCTGAGCTCTCTCTACTGGCAGAAGGCAAAAAGAAGATACAGGTGTGTTGGGTCTTGTGGCAGTTTTGAATTTGAACTGCAAATAATGTAGAACATCTGAATGAATCATGTGGGGAGCTCCATGTGTCATGATTCCCAGCCTCTTCAAGCAGGAGGCCCCTTGTGTGATCCCACTGGGGAATGTGCTGATGCTGGGATCTGCAACATGCAGAAAGGACGATTTGAAGAACGAGGCAGGGGCTGGTGGGAACCATGCCTATCTCTTCTAGTTTATTAATGCTTATAGCATCCTTTGGCCATGCCAAAATGTCCAGATGTTTAGCAGACCATCAAGACAGCCAGAAAAGCTGCAGGCTGAGAAAGCAGCTCCAGTCCCTGCAGTATGAGAGTGTATCTAAGGCTGAGCACAGCTGGCTGGGGAGTGTCTCCTACGTTAATCAAATAAAATAACTCCAAGCAATGTATAGCTCAGCTGAAGTTTTCTTCCCCCTGTCCAGGGCCTCATACTGGATGTCATATGCCCTCTTTCTGGACATTATAGTGTTTACTCTTCGTTTCCTTAGGGAGCAATCAAATCACTCGATCAACGTGTAGTTTAGTACAGCAGAGTCCACAACCATTCATGCTAAGGGCTCAGCCCTTTCCCACTGAAGGCAGGAGGACAAACCTTCTGTGGTCTGTTTGGAAGCTTGCCAGTTCCAAGTCAGCCCAGTGAAGTTTTTTACACCAGTTTTATCTGCCAGAGCGAATTTGCAATCTGCTGTATCCCTGCTGTGCCCCTACTGGCATGTGAGAGCCTAGGGGTGGGTCTACCACACTGGTAGCCTTTAAAGGCAACTGTAGAAGGCAGCTGGTCTGCTCTCATCTTCTTCTGGCCCTCTGGACTGGTAAAAGCATCGTGCCAGCTTGTACAGTGGGATAGTTCTTAACTGTGAATTAATGACAAGGTTATAGCGTGGAGAGATCCTCCATGTGCTGGAACTTGGGTGCAACAGCAGCAACAGCAATGGAGTTTTAGCCTTATCTGATGCGGGTTTGGAAGCCTGAGGGGAAACCTGCCTAAGACAGAAGTGTATGAAAGGTTTAAGAGCTAAAGGCAGTCTTCAAAATAGTTGCCACCCTTTGGTGCCTCCCCATCTGCTACGACCTCTGCTCTTGCAGCAACCCACTTTCTCCTTCCCCAGCAGAGGCTCTGCTCATCATCACTGGCATTGTCCGAACGAGGGGTCTCTTCTCTGCCAAATCCCTTCATGTTTCTTCTGTGAACCAAATGTGACTTCCACCACTGTGAATATTTAATACATATGTGATGAAATAATGACATTTCTGCTCGTAGGAACGCTAAAGGGTCAGCACCAGCGAGAGTAGAAAAACATACTCAAAGACAATGCTGGACACAAATACATCTAGGCTGAAACCCCCCTGAAGGGACAATGGACTGGACTCCATGGCCCTGAAACCCCTTTCTATCCTGATTTCCAAGTACCAGCACGCAGGAGAGGAAGAGAAAGCAAGCGGGGAGAAGACATGCTTGTGTTTGCAAGGCTCTGGAGTGTGTTTTTGCATTGTTTAATGGTAATCTGTTTCTTATTATTGCAAAGTCCAAGGACGCCGTGTACTGACCTGGAGTAAGGCTCTATGCAGCTGTGGGAATGATGTCAGTGTCCTGCTCTTCAGCGGGCATGTTCTGGGGGCTGTCTGAGAGACACCGTTTGCAGCATGGAACAACATCCCTTCAAGCCAACACCCTCACACAGGGTGCCAGACACCCCCGTGCACCAGGAGATGGCAGCCATGCCCAGTTTTCCACACCAGCAGCCGTCCCATCCCGTTTGTCCTGTCTCCTCTGTTACCAAAGACAGATCCTCTACAGCTACCTGGATGTGCCCGTGCCTTGTTCGTTGCTGCAAACCGTGGAGTGTTGATCAAGTGAGACTGGGGTTTTCAGCCAGCACCAAGGCCCCTGCTCTGGCTGTTCCCCACAGTCTGGGGAGGAAATGTCCTCCCAGAAATCACAAGCCCCCATTTTCCACAGCTCAGGCAGCTGGGGCCGGAGGTGTATTTGTCACAGTCCCCTTGAGACCTTAGCTGTTGCCCAGGTGCATATAAAGGAAAGAGACAGCTAGAATAGCACACCCACAATCTCCATGAGGCTGTAAAGATAAGTGGCCCTCAAGAATATAAAAGCAATAGTGAAATATTCACTATATGCACAGTCTACAAAGCAAGTAAAATATCTTCTGTTAAAAAAGTAATGTTACTGCGTAACAGTCACCCTCCAGGGAGTTATTCTTGGCAGAGACAACTAAAGCATTTGAGATTGAATTAATTTAGAAAGCCAAATTAAAGAATGTCTTGTAGCAAACAATATGAATTGGTATTTGTGAACAGAAAAAGTGCAGTTAAAACAATCTCTGTAGCAAAAGAGCTAAATTCCCATAGCCGAATCACATGGGTTAACTCTACGGTCCACTCTGAACTTAATCTGATTTGTGTTCAGAAGAACCTAAACATAGGATATATTCTTAATGTAGTTCATGATTCTTTGCATTTACTCATTGCATTTTTTCTCCTCCTGTACAATGTCCCCTGTTGTCATGTTTCAACAAGTATCTTCAACTCAGTGTTAGTCAGAATTTAAGCAAAAGTCAACTCCTTTTCAAAGGAGTTTTCCTTCAACTCCCTTTTTAGAAAATATTAATTTTTCTAATAATTTCACTGAGAAGGACAATGGTGTTGTACAGGCCAATATCAAAAGTTGAAAGACAAAGATTCTTTATACATCTCTGCTTCTTTTCTTGTTTTGTGAAGCATATTGGGTCAGCACTTTTGTCTCCAGTGTGGTCACTTACGAGTCATGACTGGGGACAATAGGCTGGCCACCAATGAAAGAAGCATCTCAAATAACTTCAGAGATTTTTGGTAGCGTTTCCAAAGTACCTGAACAATTTATCTGCCTCGATCTGCTGGATGACACTGCCAGTAACTTCAAAGCTACAAGTAAAAGTACAAAGATAGTTTAATAGTTCCAGGCTGTGTCTCCAGAAATGAGAAAGATGACCTGTCAATCCTCAGTGTCAAATTTACCTCCTTCACCCACACGATACCAAAAAAAAAAAGACAAAACCAGATGCTAGTTTGTAAGATCTTTATTTATATAAATTATACGCACCATATGAAACAAATATACAACATCATGCTCACAAATTAATGCTTCGCAAAGGACTCTCATTGCTATTCCTGGTTGAAATTCCTCAAGCTGAGAGTGCCTCGGGAGCCTGAAGTTGTAGGAAGCTTGTGATGCACCTGGTTGTGACCTCTCCTAGCAGGAGGAGGCCCTGTAGGAGCAGGGCTCTCTGCTGTCCTCCTGCAGCTGGCCTAGCACCAGAGGAGGTGTTTTGAGGAGCTTCCAGCCTTACCCGCAAAGGGGAACAGGACAGAGCAGAGAACTTGTAGCCATCATGAAGGAAATGACAGAGCACACCCTGAGTGTGGGGCACACTTAGCCTTGTTAAAGCCTCAAGAAGTTAGACTGGAGAGGACAACCCAGCTGTAGTTTAGGTGCTGGGAAGGTGGTGGTGAGCAGGCGGGTACTCTGAACCCGTATCTTCAGCTTGTAAAGATTTTGTCCACCAGATCAGATGCTAATGGGGTCCCCTAGTGGAAACAGAGTGATTGCCAGGCAGGAGGATGGTTTGATTTTTACCCCTATGGAAGACATCTATCTACAGGCTGTAGAGCTTTGCTTATGCCAGGATTATTTCTGGCCAGCTCTCAGTACAGTCACCAACTAGACACTGCTGGCCATATTACTGGCAGTAAAAGACCTGGAAAAACAGAAGATTATGGGACAGTGAAGGTGCCTCTAGCAGAGGCAGTTGGCTGGGGAAGGAGCATATTGCATGTCTGGTGTAGGGGGAAATGCTCAGTGGATGGAGAGTACTCCACACAGTGAGAGCTGTGGTGCTCTGCACACAATCCACTTAGACAGACCTGCTGGCTTCAAGTGAGGTTTTCAAGCTGAGCTACCTGGGCTGTCAAGGACTCACTTCAACACACTCAGCTGAGCTTTCCAACAGCTGGCCAACTTTGCTGTTAATACATGGGCTGTACCACTTCAGTGGTGATGGTTTTCAACTTCCTACCCACATCCAGAAGGACAAATAAACCATTTCACAAGGAAGGACACAGAGCAGCTGAGTATAGTTCAGCTCTGAGAGCCAAGAGATGTGCTCCCCGAAGCCCTCATAAAATGTGCAGGTCAGTGCAGTGCCAGTGAGAACACAGCCACATAAATAGCTTTGCAGGCTGTCTGCTCCCACCTGGGTGAGGATAAACCCAGAGCTCCATATAGTGCATCACCTGAATTAGCTCTGCAGGGACTGAGGGGGGACAAATCATTCTCTGGCAATGTCACTGCAGTCCTGGCCCAGCTAGCAATGGATAAGGTGTGAGCCTGGGGAAGGTGTCTTCAGAAGATCAGCCTAATTCTCCTTGGAAATAAAAAAGTAAGGATAGTCTTATCTCTAGACATAGGGCTGGAAGGAAGAGAGATGTAAGAAGGGAAAAAGAGAAAGATCTGTTGTAAGGCAGAGTTGGAAATCAAAGAACGAGTGTTTGCGAAGTCTTCTGATTGCTGATGACTTTTACTTCAAAGTCCCAGAATTTTAAAGGCATCTCGTAAATCATCTACTTCATACAGCGGCTGCAGGACAAAATATAAATGGTAAGTTGGTTGTCAAGTGAGCAGGAGCCTGTGAACATGAGGAAGGACAGGCAGGAGATGAGATTAGAGATGGAAGAAGGGGAAGTGAATGAAAAGAGGAGAGATGAAGAAAGTTGGGGGAAGAAGCATAAGTGATGTGGAAGGTGAAGACACATGAATGAATGGAATGGCAGATGGCAGGGATGAGAAGCAAGAGCAGACGGGAATTGTAGCGAGGAAGATAGGAATAAGATGAGGGAAGAGGCACTGGAAGAAGAAGGAGAATTGGCCCTTACCAGGAGGATTCGTCGAAGTTTCCTGGCGAGATGGACGGAGTTTTCATGCAGCCCTTCCCAGCCTTTGAATGTCTGTTCCCTGTTCTCCACAAATGTGTTCCAGCAGTAGAAGTAATCTGTGCAAGGTACAGGGGAGTTACAGGGTGCTCAAGAGGACACTGACCTCTCCTAGGATCACTGAACCATCACACTGCATCTTTTCCTACCTTCTCCCCCCCCTTACTGGGTCTCCCTAACCCCCCTTAGTTCACCATCATCTCTTTCTTGCCGGCACAACTCACCTTTGAAGGTCATGATGGCAATTTGTGCCCCCGCCTTGTGCAGGCGCCTCAGCCCCTCGGGCTCTGCCTTGCGGTCCTCGCAGAAGTAGAGGCGGGCCATGAAGATGCGGAGGGTCAGGTTGGGGTAGGAGCGCAGGAAGCTGGCGATGTGCTGGGCGCAGTCGTAGCAGGGGCTCCAGGAGGTGAACCAGGTGATTCGGTAGCAGCGTCCCGGGTCCAGGTCCCACGCTGCGATGTAGCGCAGGAAGAGCATCTCCACGTGGCAGCCCATCTTCGGGAAACGGGGACACAGACGGGCAAGGCGTGAGGTGGCGGGGAGCGAGAAGGGTGTGAGAGGGGCAAGGAGGGAGGCGTGGCATGGATGGGGTGTGAGGGGAGGAGAAACAACGGGGGGGGACGTGTTCTCGGGTCAGCGCGCACGGGGAGAAGGCACGGTAGTACCTAAGAGCTAGAAAAGCAGAGGAGGGCACTGATGTGGAGGGATGTACAAACGGGATGAGCGGGACCTAAGCAGGAAGGCAGGTAGATTGGTAGAGCAGCAGGGAGTGTGGATGTATTGCTGGTAACACACTCGGGGGTAGCACAAAGTACAGGTTTACCCGGAGGCTGCATCCCTCAAACAGTGTGCACCAGCACAGCGTCCGGGCGTGCCTGCGTTGCTGTCACCGCCCTCTCTTCCCTGCTGCCCCCGGCAAACTGGAGCCGCAGGCACCTCGGAACAGGATGGCAAGGCATTCCCCGTACCCGGTTGCGCAGGTATCCGAAGTCCAGGGAGCACGATGTGGCGCTGTCCCGGCGCTTCACGATATAGCAGAGGTAGGTTTCACGCCGGCCCTTGGCCTTGAGCAGGTTCCTGAAGTTGTAGAGGAAGAGTCTCCTTTGCATGAGGATGCTGCAGGAGAAGACAAGAGAGAATTTACATTAGCCCTACCCTGCAGCCAGCAGTTTAACACGTCTTTGTTGAGGGCTCAGCACCAAAAATATCCTCTTCACATCCAAGCCTCTCAGTACGAGAAGAGTGTCAGTAATTTGCATGAAATGTTCTAGGGAAAGGATGCAGACGTGACTGTGGGGATGAAGCAGGTGACCTTGTGAGTGGAAATAGTATGTGAATTAACAGTGATTAGTCAAACAGCAACTATGGCTGGGTAGAGTGTGAAAATATCTGAAAATATCCAGAACATGGACACCAATGAGGGACAATGATGAAGGCCTGTGAAGATGAGAGGGTCTGGAGTTCAGTCATCAGGAGATGTTATTTTTGCTATATGAAACCCTGAAAATCCACTGGGGCAAGGGATGGATCAAATTAGAATCTGTGCAGAGAAGACTGCCCTGAATGTCTTCCGAGCACTGCCTAAAAGAAGAGTTGAAAGTGTGAAGAACTAGGGAACGATGCCATCCACTAGCTGATGGAATATATAATGGGTGGGCATGCTGACACCTCTCCAGACAGAAGCACCATTTCCACAGCAGACGGATGTCAAGACTGGCATGGGCCTGCTCCTGTGCCCAGGGACCCTCCTGGGGAGAGGCAGCAGGAGCACAGGGAGGGTGTAAGGTGGTCATGAGCCATATCTAACAGCCTCGCTGCCAAGCAGAGGGACACAGGCAGCTGGGTTCATTGAGGTGAGATACCTCCCCCGCAGCAATGCAAAACAGAAGTGAATAGGTTAAAAATAATCACGTCCTTTGTCATCTTTTCCCACTGTTAGGCTGATGCTCAGCACAAAGATGGGGTAAGTTTAAGAGATACTGAGCTGGGTTTTCCGGAAGGTCTCCAGTGAAGTGCAGAAAAGGGGAATTTGGGTTTGTTAGGAATTTAAATCTGAGAGTCTAGGGACATGTATACACCCTTCATCTGTTTGTCAATGTCACCATAAAGCTTGAGCACTGCAGAGCACTTAATGACCAGCTAACAGGCACCCTCTCTGCTCCTGCAGGAGCTTCTGTCCCTTGTGCACCCTCACACATGGCCACGGCACCACAGGTACTCATTCATACAGTCATGCACATCCTCTTGCCTTTTGTTACCTAGTGACGTGCTTTGAGGTTGTGTAACACTCCCTACTGCTCCTCACCTGCATCAGACACGTTCTCCCTCAGGCACCCTTGCTCCCCTTGTCCCACAGACAGGCAAACGACTCTTTCCTGTCATGTCTCCCTCAGCCTGCAGTGCAAAAATACCTGTCCTGCTCACACAGAAAGAGGAAGCACACACATACTCCGTTATGCCACGCTTTATACAGACAGGCTCCTGCAGAAGCACATCACATGGGAGCATGTTAGTCTCCTGTTAGAAGAAAGCCCACAGAGAAGACTGCACACACTCAAGAGGGTAAAGTATCCCCACCAAGCATTTCATTCAGCCCAACAACAGTCTGAGGCAGTTCCTGGAGGTCTGTCCCATAAGCACTGCTCTAGTCCGGCTCTGTTGGGCTTGCAGGTTGTGTCAGGAGTAGAGCACAAGCTGATCCCACTGCCTTTCGTCACCCCTTTCTCTGGCTGTTCTTGTTGGGTGTGTGTTTCCCAAACCCACTGTATGTTCTTCATGATCTTTCTCACCTTTAGAGCTGACTCACTTCCTACCACCTTAGATTCACCCTATTTCCCTGCCTTTGTACAAACACTTGTGAATTAACACCTGTGTATATTCCTAACACACACACACACACACACACATTGGTCTCCTCACAAAATTATCAACCAGTGGTTCACTGCAGGTTTCTAAGTCTTAGATGTGTTATTGCAGGGATGTGGTGAACACTGTCCCTCATAACAGAGATGCTGGAGAGGGGGCACCTGTTCTGTGGTGGCAGATCCTCAGGTTGTCCAGAAAGGATAACCCAGAAAATTGCACAGGTGTGATAGGTCAGAGGCTTGCAAAACTCTTACCTGGGGTGTCCCACAACTGCAGAAAACAGAGCAGAGGCACTGTGCACAATTCAATTGCTTGCTGAAGAAACATATAAGCCAGGTGAAAAACAATTACAATTGTGTGGATGTTTCATTAAAACCCATATGGAAAAAATGCTTTTTATCACATCAAAAACATAAGGGAAAACAGACTTTCCCTTTTCTCTCTCTCTTTTATTTTTTTTGTGAAGTTTTAGGCAAAACCATTTGCTTTCAAAATGTTTCTGAGTCTTCTTCTAATTGTCCCTTTTCTCACCTCATTCAATTTTTCTCTATTCAATGTTTTTGCCCCTGCGGAGTAGCATGTGGATGCAAATAAGAGTGAAGAACAAGAAATGACCCCAAACCACAGAAAAATAAAATTATGATCACTTAGATTATTTTTCAGTTTCAGAACAAATTGAAGACAATTTGAATCACAGAAGACATTTGTTCAACTAGAAATGTTCATTAACATCAGTTCTTTTTCTCCCTTTCCTCGTGGAGTTCACCGTCCCAAGGTTTTTTTTCCAGGGAGGATTTCAGAATATGGCTGGTGCAAACAGAATAATGAATGAACAGATGTTGTGGGGAGCAAGGGAGCAGGTGTCTAGTTAGGTATAAACTGCTGGATACACATGCAACTCCTCTGGCTATAGCATAGCTCAAGGGAAAGCAGCAAGGACACGGGAGCTGTGATCATACCTGGGCACTGAAGAAGCAGCCTGAACAGAGATCTCCTCTTCAAATAAAGATTAATGAAATCAGAGTGAAGCCCCCTGAGTGTGTGCATAGGATGCAATTGTGGAGAGTCATAATAAGCTCATAGAGTAATTGCAGTGCAAGTAGAGGATTGAGGTGCGTTAAGCGGCGGATAGCATCTGACTGTTCATCCTTCTGTTATCATCCTTTGTTTCTAGAAAAGAAAAACAATGAAAGCAACAAAGAATAGCCACAAGAAAGAAATGACAGAAAGGGAAAAGAGTACAGACGGCAGACAGTCAAAGAGAAAGAACAACAGAGACACAGAGATGCAAGAGCAGGACAGGCAGGGAGTCAGATCAGTGAGTCAGATGGGGAAAGGGAAAGGGATGGTCAACACCAGAGGGAGAGCAATTTAATTCTGACAGAAAGACTCTAATCTCTCATATGAGCAAGAAGCTAGAGGCATTCATTTTACCTGTCCATGACTCCCAGGGTCTCTCTCAGGTGATGGGATTACAGGGAGGTTATCTTGCAGGCTCTGTCTGTGCAGCCCTCTGACCTGAGGTACAGAAATGTGGACTGGCCTGTGTGTCCCCTCCCCATTCACCCCTATCTACTCCCTGCTGGCTTTCATCGGGGTGTGGTTGAGGGAGGAGTTAGAAGGGTCTCTGGAGCTGCAGGAGCTGAGAAGTGTTGAGATGCAAAGGGGCATCAATTCTGAAAGATGCTCAGCACCCATTGGTCACCACCCCCCACTGCACCCCCCCGTTGGGCCCCCCTCGCCTGCAAAATTATTCTGAAATAATATCAATAGCATAACAAGGCAGGAAACATTGTCTAGTGGTTAGAGGGGGGCCTGAGAGCTTGTGTACCACTAGCGTGAATGTGGGCAAAACCACACCATCCCTCTGGGCTCCGCATCACGCAGCTGTGCAGGGCACAGGGTGACCCTGCCCTGCTCCACCGCAGAGGCAGCTCTGTGCAGCGCCCTGGAGCCACCCCGCTGGAAGGAGCTCAGGGAACACCAAATTGTTGGCAGTCTTTCCCTGCTCCTCTGTGACCCCCTGAAAGGTCTGGCAGTTGCATGGAGCAACACCGAAGCTGAAGACGCCGGTGAGAGGGAACCAGGTCCCAGGGTTCGGTGGGGAGTGCCTGGCCCCATTTTGGCACATTGCCACGGGTGTCTGAGCCCTGTCAACACACCAACAGCGGTGGCAGACCTGCGTTGCAAAGCTCCACGCACAGCACCAGTGGGGAGTGACTGGGTCTGATGCTGCTGTTCCAGTGGTACTGGCACCGGCACCAAGATCTGCTGGTGGCAGGGTGACGGTCAGGGCCCCCTGACTGAGGTCTGCGCTGTCACAGCCAGGCTGGCACTCAGGGTGCACATGCTTTGTTCTGCCAGCACTGCTCTGCTCTGCCAGCACTGCTCTGGACTGCCCAGGCACCCATCCCCTCTGCAGGGCTGAAGGACAGCCGAGGGATGGGGCAGTGCCTTGGGCTGGGCAGGGTGCCGAGGAGGCAGCCAGGGCACATTCTGCTCTGTTTCTGCCTCAGGCGGGGCATGGCTGAGAAACAGGGCTTTTGTTTACCTCACGCTAGGGTAGTTCTTCGTTTTTTCTCTGCTTGATTTACTTTCCTTATTAATTTTACTGGTTTTCAGAATGCTAAAGCTTTGTGAAACCAGTATATGCAAAAACATGCAAAGGAGAGATGAGTTGCCAGAGCAGAGCAGACTCTCTAGCCCAGCACTTGGAGAGGACTTGTTTTTGAGAGCAGAGAGCATGGCATACTTCAGGAAAAGGAGAAGCACTCCTGGAAGGCCCAGGCATGGGCTGTCCTACTCCCGGGGGAAATGCCTGGGTGGGACATATGCTCTGTGAATACACATTTTGGCAGCTGCATTGGTCTCAAGAGCTGTGGCAATTATCCTCCTTGAGGATCTGGCTCTTAGTGTTTGACCAAAGCTAGAAGAGACTGTAATCCTTGAGAATCCCTGTCCTACTTAACAGAGTCTAAGAGGACAGTCCTGCTAATGAAACAGCTGTCCTCTTTCAGCCTTTGCTCTAATAGCACCTTGGGACAAATCTCCTAGGTCAGACCAACACAAACTACTTTGATAGTAGTTTTTGCTTTTAATAATTCAAAGAGGACATTTGCTACACAGGACATCAAAAAAAAGGAGAAAAGCAAATAAAAAACCAAAACACTCTGGGAAATCTGCTTCTTAGACATCACAACTGTTTGTGTTTCATCTGTTGAATTAAGTTAACTTCAGCTTTATTCTTGTGCTGGCTCTCAATTTTCATAGCCAAAAGATTGCAGAAAATTTTATCTAGCATTTTCTGCTTTGAAAGAAGTCAATAAATATCTCCACGATCAGCCTGGTCTTCCCTATAAATTAAATTGGTGCAAAATTATTTTTCAAAGGTTTAACATGTCAAGTCTCATAGAATTTTAACTAGATCCTTTCTCTGGTCCTGCCTGTAAGTGGAGTTTACTCTTCCATGTTTAAAACATGCTCTTTCCCTTAAAGGTTGAGAGTTTCTTTGCTCTCCACAGAGATAATAAAGAAAGAAGGGATGAACAAAGAGATGAAGCATAATTAATGGCAGGGCTCCCAAGCTGAAGCACTGCTGTAGGCTTTCTAATGCCCTTCGTTTAGACTGGTGACTTCCTCACACGTGAGGTGCAAGTGCACAAAGTCAGTGGTACAGATTTTCTGCCCCTAGCTCTAATCCCCAGAACAGAAACATGCTGGTGTGGATGTGTTTTAGTGTCTTGTAGCAAGTCTAGGGGGCATTTCAAGAGGGACCTTCAGCTCCTGTGCAGTTCTGCTGGAAACAGGAGCTGCACTCTCTTGCTGCAGCAAGATTTTGCTCATTAGCGGATGTCACCCCTGCTCTGGTTTAAAAAAAAAGTAGTTTGGAAAACCGTGGAAAGGTTGTTGATCCCTGATCTGGTTGCTTGTCCAGCTTTCTCCCTGGCTGTAAATTGCCAAGTCTTTTATATGTGTCAAGCATATGCTGGGAGCTAATACACAAGGGGAGATGCTGACCACTTCAGTTTTCTTCCCTTTCTGCTCAATGCAAACCTATTTGGAGAGGGACCTGAAGATAGGAGAGGACAATACTGAAGATGGCTCCATCACTGTTTCTGATCAAAGCCTGGGTCAGTTAAGGGCTGATGGGGATGGCTGGAAAGGGTCCCTGTGCTGCTGTGTTTGGAGTTTTATCTAGCAAGAGGCACTGCTCCAGCTTTTCGGGATCATGGAAGGATGTCCCAGCCTCCCTTCATGTTTCTTGTGCTCAGGGCTTTATTTTCTATCTTGGTGTGAGAACAGAGAAATAACAGTTGGATAAAGAATAGTGGTCAGGTGTAAGGTGGGGGAGAGGAGGAATGCCACCATTACTTTTACGAAAGATTCAGAAAGCAAACTACCAAGAAATTAGACAGCAAAAATGCAGTGAATAATTAAAATTATCTAGCCCCAAAGCAGAGGAGAGGTTGCTTGTTTAGTCAACAGGAAGTCATGTGTTGGTGCATACCATTATGAATATATATTTATTTTTTCCATTCACCCTTTGCTCAGAAATCGCCTTTTGAAACCAGCGCCGCTATCACCAGTTGGTTGGTTTTGCACTGAACACAAGAAACGCAGACACCTGCTTCCCCTCGCCTCAAGAGAAAACCTCAAACAGAAAAACTTTCTCTGCTCCACAAGTGCTGATGCGCCACAGACACTGACTTGCACAGAGACCCTGAGCAGGGGAATGGTGGAGCTCCTTGCAGTTGGGTGCTGGCAGATAAATAAGCTGATAAGCTTATTTGTTATCAGCACACAGAACATGCTCACTTAATGTGAGCAGATACTGATCGTGAGACTGTATATTAAGGTGCTTATTTATTACACCCACATTGCACTGTGCCCACTCCACAAAGATTCATCAACCCATTCAGAATGACAGACCCAACACAAAGGTAGTGCACTTCTCAGACACCACTGCCAGGCACACCACTCCCATTATTCCAGTCCTGGGTGCAAGAAACCCCTCCACACTAGATGTAGAGCACCTTGCTGTCTAGACACGGGGCAGAGAGCCTTGTCCCTAGAGCTGCCAACTCATCCTGTGAGGCAGCTGTGGATGCCATGCCTGGGGAGAAGGTTTCAGCCATTGCATTACAAAGCAGTGATTTTTGCGGAATACGCAGCACCACGGAGATATATAAAAGCTGTGAGGATGTGTGTGAGGTCTGCCTGGGCTGGACTTCACCAGAGAGGGATGGTGTGGTGGTGGGGTTTGCAAATGCAAACCTAAAGCGCTGTGGGATGACTGTCACGGAGGCTGCACCTAAGTTAGACAAGAGCAGGGATCCCAGGTTATGAGGGAAGGAGGAAGGAAAAAAGGCAGGAGTTCGGGATGTGTAGGAGTGCCACCGGGAGGGTGGGTTTACAAGACTTGCACTGCTGCATGCTGCAGGATTGTTAATGATGGCACTGATGCAGAATTGAGGGCATCTGGTTGCTGGGTGTGCACAGAGGTTATACGCTATTGTGTGTTTTACTAGTAATTCAGCTTTCCAGGCTTGCACTGCAAAATCTTTACCTGGAGACTTGACAAAGTTTATTTTTGTTCCACTGTTGAGCTTGTTTTGGTGCTGGGGGACGAGGCAAATTAGGGTGAAACTATTGAATTGAGTATACATTTTTCAACCGCAGCCCCGTGAGTGCTTCTCATTCCTGCTCTGCAGCTCTCTGCCAGCCCAGCCTGGGGCTCCTTATAGGAACTAATAATCCCCATGTGACCCTGCGATTATTTTCTCTCCCTGCCTGTATTAGTGCCTTCCACCATGTCTCTAGGCCACAGCACTTCCAGCCCTTGCTACCAGAGACTGACATCCACTGGGATCACTAGCAGGAAGGCAGGAAAGGGGCTGGACTGGGTTGAGGAGTTGGAGACCTGGTGAATGGCTTCCTCATCATGAATACAGGCAAGAGATGTGACTAAAATCCACATACTTATGCTAAATGTCATCTAGTGTGTTCTCTGACTCGAGGCCGTGACATGGTTGGGAGCTTAACTCATTTACGCTAAGAGAAACAGACTCTGTGGTGAAAGCAGAACGTGCCCTCCCCGTGCTGAGAGCTGGGGGGTAAAGTACCCACCAGAGCTGCTTGCACCGGGCTGCTTCCCATAGCAGTGGCTGCAGCTTCAGCCTCCAGCATGCCCTGCCCATCTCACTTGGCTGCTGACCCTGCGCTGCGCTGGAGAACACCCCCTGTGTGCTCAGGGAGCTGCAGGCGCTGTTCCAGGGTTACTCCGTTCTCCTACAGCTCAGCCCCCTGGTCTGGGCACCCCACACCCTGCTTCAGATCACCTCTTCCCCCTCCTCAATGGAAGCCACTGGCTCCATATCTCTGCAATCATCTGCTAGCCCCAGGGAGAAGCTCGGCTTTGCACTGCAGTTTTTCACAATGAGACTCACCTTCTAGCTGTGGTTATGGTTTTGCAAACCAGTGTTGCCTGTGATTAGCTCGTGTTTGTGCAGTGCTGCAGCTCGTGCTACTCAGTGCAAAAAGAGCTTGCACCTGGGGCCTGGATGGTAAATCCTGATTTTAACTTCCCTGTTGTCTTTGGAGAAGTACTTTGTTGGAGAGACTGAGAGAGAAGTCTTGGAAGTTCACTGAAAAATAGCATGTAGCATGTTCCTTGGCTATCAGTTGTGTGCTGAGTACCTTGCAGCTGTACAGATTTCCTTGGCTGGAAGTCCTCATGAGCATCTCTTGGTCTTGCATTCACATACACAGCCAGGTAATTTCCTTTTGTCCAGTCTGTGCTCAACATGGGGACACCAGGTCCACTCCTCTCTTCTATTATTTCTGTGCAGGTACAGGTAAGGCACAGGCAAATTTACTGCGAGGTGGTTAGCTTGGTCCTGTTCCAATTTGGAGAACTGGGAACAAGGCCAGAAAAGCTTTTAGATCAGAAAAGCAAAAACCTACTGTGAAGCAGTGCCCCTGGGGATTCCCAGGGAACAGAAATGGCAAAGAAGTTTGCAGAGACTACAAAGAGTTCAGATGCCTTTCCTAAGCTAAACCAATGAGAGGCTACAAAGAGAGCAGCTGATGGACGATGGAGCCAGGAGAGATGGTGTGTGATGACAGTGCTGGGCTCAAGCAGAGCTGATGAGAAAATTGCTGGCCACCACAGCACGGAGAGTCTCAGGAGCAGTGACACTCACACTGCACCAGGCAGAAGAGAAACGCTTTTGGAGGTGCCAAGAAGGCAGCAAAGGCCAAGACCCACCTGGCCCTCTGCTGGCATGCCAAGGAGCCCTGGTCAGCTGTGGCTGTGAAAGAAGTCCCAAGGAAAGCCAAGAAGCTGGCAGCCAGCATGGCCAAGAAATAGCTACAGAATGTGAAAGCTGACAGACCAAAAGAGGCCAAGATCCAGCTGAGGTCAAAACAGTGAAACCCAAGTCTACCAAACCCAAGGCAGAGAAATTGAAAGTGACCTCAGGGTGAGAAGGCAGAGCACAAGAAGTAGATGCTGTGTGAGCATAGAAAGTGGCCTGCTGCAGGGACACAGACTGCAAATCCTTTAATTGAACCACTGATTTTTTGTCATGTTGTGCATTTTTCAACACAGGTTATCCAAAGGAAGAGAATTGATTTCAATAATTTTAATGCCTTGTTTTGCAATAAAACTCGTGCTTTGTATTAATTAAAAGTTTCTTGTTATTTTCTTCAGTTGCCTGCAGCAAAACTGTAGGGGAGACAGTTTGCTCAGAGGTGAGGCACAACAAAAAAAACAGAGGCAGCAGATGAAAGATGCAATAAAGAAATTCCTGATCTGACCTCAGGAAACTATTCTCCATCTTAAGCATGGTGCAGTATTAGAACAAATTATGGATTCTCCATCCTCTGCTGAATTTTTCAAAATTCACTTGGACAAGGCTCTGAGCAATCTGAGTAGCTTTGAAGTTAGCTCTGCGTGCTAACTTTCAATGTAAGTTTATCTGTGATCCTACCTGGGAACACATACTATCTCCACATCCACATTTATTTTAAAAAATGCACAGCTTCACCTATTTATATTCAGCTTGACCTTATATTTAAGCAGGTGAGATCTGACATGACTTATTAGTTAGACACATTGAATTACATATGCTTCTCTATTACACATTTTGCTAATTTGTGACCAGCTGTATTTGTATGGAAATTGCAATCTTAGTAAAATGCCCCAAATAGCATTCTAATAGAGAATTTATTCATTCACTGAATTTAATGTTTTTCACCACTTCACTTTTTTTTATATACCTCAGCATACTAGCAACAAGTACATGCATTTTAATTGATATAATTTATATTATCGAACATGTTTTTATTTTAAAAATTAATTTACACTAATAGCAAAAGTAAACAAATACCTTTGTGGTATTTCCCACACATTTTTTAATAACTTTTTTTATGGACTAAAATCCAGCTCTCTGTTTTGTGGGAGTTTATTCCAACTCGCTGCATTACAGGGGATAAGGATGGCAGAGAGCAGAGAGAAAAAAGCAATATCCTAAAGATCAGAGAGCAGGGGGTGAAGAGATTCAGAACTGGAATTCAGATTTCCTGTGCCCCAGTCAAGGGGCTGTTCACAACTGGACAAATGTACACTGTAATACAATGTCAGACCACGTGGTGCCACGGGTCAGGATCGTGTACCTTTAATACCTCTGGAGAAAAGCCTACCCAAACAATTCTTTTTTTTCAATTTAGGCCAAAATCCCTTTTGGTTTCAACCCAGCTATTCTTTGTCTAGTAGAGGTGCTCATTTTGGGGGGGTGGCAAGGACCAGTCCCCTCTGTGAAGGGGGACTGCCATACAGCAGCCAGCAGTGCTTCCTTGAGGGATCCTTCCAAGCTGAGATGCCCGATGCCAACACACTTTGTTCACACTGTGGGTTCTTGTGGACAAGATTCAGGGAATGTGGAGATTCTAGGTGAGATGGCAGCTGCTTCCAACAGCCTTCCCTTGCTTGTCAGCTCCATACACCCAGCGGTGAGGCACTGCTTCAAACTGGGGAGCAGCATCGGAGCACTGGCTTGAAACAGCAGCCTTCAAACTGGTCACATTGGTCGGTACTGGGCAGCTGTGCCAGCAAAAGGAGAAGGAACAGTCATGGAGTGGGAAGCGACAGCAGGGCATCTAACACCCGCTCCAGGTCAGGAGAGGTTATGAAAGTCAGCCACAAATGCAGAGTCATGCTTCTAAAAACAGGGCTCTCTCAGCTTTCTTTGTGGCTAGCCCACCTGCATGAGCAGCACACCTAGCTGGAGCTGCATTTAAAACCACTTCCCTTGCTTGCAAGAGAAGGCACTGCCCAGATACCACGGCAGTTCAGGCTGGAGACGCAGGGGAGATAAATCTGTGTATGAGCTAAGCGCTAATGAAGTGTGGGGAGACTCCAGTACTGTAAGGAAAAGGAGGAATAAGCTGAATTACAAAAAGTTGATGGCATATATTGTGCTTGGCTCACACAGCCAGTGGAAAGCCTCAGTACAGGAACCCTGCAAAGGCTAAGAGCTCGTGAGACAGAACAGGATCTGGCCTGTGTAGGTGGGAGCAGTATCGCCAGTCACTGGGGCTGAGGCTGGATCCATCACAGCAGTCTGAGACCGGGACACCGCAGCTTCAGCCAGGAAGGGGCGTTGATTCTAGAGGAGAGTGTTGCGCAATAACCTGCATTGTGTGGTTCAGTCCCGAAGATCTATGGGGCACTCTCAGAGGCAGCTTAATGGGTAATTTGGCCCACAGCCACTTTTGTTCTAGAAATACCATCTAAATGCAGACTTAACTGCTTGTACATGAAGACACTGCTCAGAGTCCCCCATGTCTTAGTGCTCCACCTTTCCAACCAAAATATGATGTACAGTCAGTGCCTGATGAAACTATGCAAAAGTCAGACAATCAATGAAAAACAAATTTTCCTAATCCTTTTGACCTAGATGTGTAATTTTTAATGTACTCTTTCAGTTATTTCCATTATTGAGTTAAAGGCTTGTAGTGAACAAATTCTTCTCTGCTTATGTGATATTTACTACAGCTTTTCTCTTGTTTCAGTCATCTTGCCATTTTATTTGAAGATGTCAATTTTCCACCAGAAGTCATGGCACATGCACAGTGAAAAGATGTGTCCTCAGCACAAATTTCATGGGCTGAGAGGAGTTATCCCTGTGTTCAGCAGCTACCAATTGTCAGGAAAATCTAGCACAGCTATCCATGGTAAAAAAAATGCTGAAGAAAATGTTATGTTTCTCTAGAAAAAAAATGAGTTACACAGGAAGACCTGTGATTCATGAGTGAAAGGAGGGTGACAGCAGAGGACTAGGCTAGCAGGGAGTAAAAGGTTCCAAATGATAGGTTCGATCTGGAATCAAGTCTCCCCACAAATCTGGAAGAAACACAGCAAGAGACAAATAAACCCAAACACATGAGAGTTGCCAAGAATAACAAGAAATAAATTTTCTTTTAATATGGATTATATAGACTCTAGCATTAAAACAGTGTTCTCCTGAACAGGAGCACCTCTTCCTGTCTCTGCTGAAAGTAAGCAACAGAAAGACTTCTAACCACTTCCCAACCTGTATGAAAGTTAAATTTCTATATGCTGTACAGTAGCTATGTTACCCAGTTATGTATCTATAGCGATGTATATTCACCTCTAAATACAGAGTGGAGACATGACCTAGTCCAATTTCCAAGCTCTCACACCTCATCTCCATCCTACCTTCCTCCACACAGGCAGTTTTCACAGGTATCCCAGCATGGAAGCCCGTGACTGCCAGTGGCTTGCATGTCTTTGAGATCAAGCTCTCAGTACCCTCCTCTTTACAGAAATGTGCACCCTCCTTCACTCCTAATCTCATGAGCCTGGAGTACTTGAGAGGAGCATCATCTTCTGAGCAGGGGTGCAATGCTCCCATATGTGGGACGAAATTCTAGTCACCGTGTAATTTGGAATTCTCTCTCCTGGATACTGGATTAATATAGAGAGATTTAGCCCATCTAGGGCTAGTTTTGTCCTCATATGGAATCTGTCTGCAACAGGGTGTCTCCCCCTACACAGAGGATGTAACCATTTTCTTGCTGCACACAGCAGAAATGCAGATCCTGGTGACATGGTCCTACACTAATTGTTTTGCTCTTTTTCTGACACTTCTGCCTCTGTGCAGCAAACTGTCCCTGATGCTGTGTGACCCTGGCTCTGTGCAGCAGGGCAGTGCTCCTGCAAGGCTGAATGGTCTCTGTTCAGTAGAAGAGTTTATTATGTGAAGGGAGCGAATGCCTAATCTTGCAAACTGGCTTTCCGTTACTTGGGAGCAACACAGAGATCCTAGAGACAGGGTCTTGCTGATCCTCTGCTGCAGTGCTCCAGTGCCTCACAGAATCATGCCCCTAAGGGCCACATGGAGTGATTAATACAATTCAGACTTCTCTTCCCCACTTACCCTACCCAGTCTCATCATGAAAACTGCCCATATACCTGGAAATGTTCTCCATATATCTAGAAAACAAAGTTCTTGAGCAGACCAGACATCAGTGCTACCACAGTGAATTCTTCTGCCCAGGCTGGCCTGTGTAAGTGTTTATACCTGCAGATGTTTACCTTCCCCATCAGCACCTGGCTCTGCTCAGGTCAGCAGAGTCAGAGATTCCGCAGGAAATCCCAGGTCCCAGATAAACAGGGATCCCAGATAATGATTCTGTTCCCACATCTGATTCCAATTTGTGACTCCTCTCTGCTTTGTGCAGGAGCTTCCAAGTCAGGAGGTAGGAACTCAGCTGGAGATATTGAAAGCAGGCACAGCAATTGGAGAGTGTGGAGGTAGCCAGACCCAGACAAGACACCAGGACAAGATAATTCATTGCAAGTTCTCAGTAACGTCAGGCCACACAGGTTCTTCATGGGCTTTCTTGGGCTAGGAGTGGAGGCAGCTATAATTACTGCTCCCTGGAACTTGCCTGGAATGGGCATCAAGAGATGTCTTCAGTGGGAAGGGAGGGACAAGAAAAGGGGAGAGGAGAGGAGGAGGAATAGAAGAGGCAGCACTCTGTTCCAACATAATCTTCTCGAGAAAAGTATAATGCCATACTAAATCCAGAATTCTTCCTTTTGGTAGAAGATGTGTGTGAGGGAGGCGATGGGCTTGAGACAAAGAACTTCCCAGAGGTAGTTATAAATGATCTGTTGCCATCCAGGGACAATGAGGCTTGCCTTGGGTTCAGAACAGCTCATCTCCCAGTTCTGTCACTTCCCTGAGGCCAGCAGACACAAGCAACAGTGGCTCAGGAGAATTGGAGAGGCTCAGGCTGACTAACCACATCCGAGCTCATACTGATGCCAGGCAAGAAATCTAGGGCAGGATGATAGTGAGATGAGATAAGCTTAGGGCATCTATACCATGGGAGATCTATACCATCCTGTCCCCATTTCTATCTCTCTCCAGGGGCAAAGCAAGAGAAGGTGCAGCACATTTATAAGGACCTCTGGGAAATGAGCATCTCACAGCCTGCCAGGCAGAGTGTGAGAGAAAAGAGGGGAGAATCCCATATCCTCAGCAACAGATTATAGAGATGATAGCAGCTACCATGACAGACTAGCAGAGAGGGTACTCTGTGCACTGCAGCACCTGAAGAAGAGGATGTAAGGGAAGGCATAGAAGCAAGGAAATGGTGGGGAAATCACGAATAAGAAGCACTTGTCTTGGACTGTAGGTAGTGGATGATGACTTCTCTTCTTTCTCCTCCTTTTCCTCTCCTCCTGTGGGTAGCTCACAGAGCATCAGGCCTGCGCTGCTGCTCCAGGAGCTGTCTGCAAGGGAGAGGCAGGGGCTGCCCGGATCGGCGGAGACGTCGCGGAGGCAGGCCAGCCAGCTGGCGGCAGATCTCATCTGAAGACAAGCAGACACACACAGGCTGACAGATAATCAAAGCTTTCTTCAAATTCTTCACCAGCAGAACAGTGAGAGGTACATCCTTCACTGCATCTACAGAAACTGTTGAAACTGCTGAATCCTCATATACATGAGGCAAGCAAAGCAAGTCCTTAGGCTTTTATGAATTTCCTTCTGGCTTTATGCATGTACATTACATATTAAAACCACTTGTATTTTGCTGCATGCATAAAAAATCTAGACTGGATCCAGCTTCTATTCATGAACAGAAATACTGAGATACACTCTTCAACCTCAGAGGAGTACAACTTTGAGTAAGGGTGTGTCTGGGACTACTAGACCATGATCGAGATCGAGGAACAGAGAGCTATCATATTTCTTGGTAGTACAATATCTACTTCCCAGTTTGTTTGTCACGGCATGTGTATTAGGTCTGAGACTGCATTGCTTTAGAACTCTCAAAGTCCAGGGAAGCTACTGCATGTGGATTAGGGTCTAAGCCAACTAGTTAGCTCGGAGATGCTATCAGATGGCTGCAGCTATCCTTCCAGGCTAGCCTGTGATACCACTCACCTTGCATGACCTCGTTCTCCTTGCAGACAATGCGAGAGCACACCTCCTTGTTTATTATGTACATGCGACGCACACTGTGGGATCACCGGGATCAGCAGCAGAAGCCACAGGGACACAAAGAGACAAAAAAGGGGTACAGGGAATAAGCATATATATTCACCAATGAGCAGGCAAATCCTAAGTTGTTATGATTACTTAGCCTACAATAAGGCTGCTTAATAGCAAAGTAATCTTTGTAAAGACTTCATGAAATCTTAGAATCATAGAAAGGCTTGGGTAGGAAGGGACTTTAAAGATCACCTAGTTCCAAACTCACTTCCATGGGCAGGGATGCCACCCACTGGATGAGGTTGCTCAAAGCCCTACATTCCTACATTGAACCTTGCCTTGAACACTCCCAAAGATGGGGCATTGACAACTTCCTGGGCTGTGCCAGTGCCTCACCACCCTCTGAGTAAAGAATTTCTTCCTGACATCTAAATCTCTCCTTTTCCAGTTTAAAACCATTCCCCCTTGTCTTATCACTATTTGCCCATGTAAAAGGTTGTTCTTTTTTATAAGCCTGCTTTAGGTACTGGAGGCTGCAATGTGTTCTCCCTGGAGCCTTCTCTTCTCCAAACTGAACAATCCCAGCTCTCTCAGCCTGTCTTTGTAGGAGAGGTGCTCCATATCTCTGATCATTTTCATGGCCCTATAAATGACCAAATACCTTAAATATGGATTACAACATTACAGCTCCTTAGTGCTGCACAGACTACAGCCATTGTGCTGTTTTAAATAATCACCCCAAAAGGATGCTCTGAGGATGGGATTCATCTCACCAACAGGTTCTCAGAGAAAACCTCTAATCTTCAAAGGGGACAGTATCTGAACTGTACATACCATTTCTGGGCTGTTTTTAGGGCTTTTCTTAGGGACTGCTGGTTTCTTACCTTGTAACACAGAGGTAGCTGATGCATTGCTTTACTGGCTTGTGAACAGAGTACAGGCGCGTGCAAGGGAACTTTTCCTCACGACAGTCTGGGAACACACACACACAAACACGGAGGTGCAATCCAGCATCATGGTCAGGTGCACTCATTCTGGCACAGATATAACTGAACCACTAGGTACAGTCCTCCAGGCTTCTAGGGAAGGACCCCAGCCTCTATTGTTACTCTCATGTGAGAGATGGGGGTGGTTTAGAGACTAGGAAAACAGTGCAGACATTTCTGATCCCCTTGCTTCATAAGACAGAAGGAAGGGAAAGTTGATTGAAATGCAAGCCAAGCCCACTGGACACCCAGAGTACAGGAGGCACATACAGGGGACAGACACATATAAACAAAATGTACATTTTAGTTGCATATTTAAGACATGTTTCTAATGGGTGTGCAATTATTACATTCCAGGACACAAATCTGGTTCCTTTCTTTTCTGGACAATCAACCCTGTAGCTAACTACAATGGATTCTCTTGCCCCTCATTCTGAAATGCCAGGTCTTGGCCACTGACACTGACACAATATTGACCCACTGTATCTGGTCTGCTGATCTGCCAGCTCCTCCCGTCCCAGGCATGCCACCCAGGAGAAGGCTTCA
Source organism: Ifrita kowaldi (assembly GCA_013398055.1). Taxonomy (NCBI): domain Eukaryota; kingdom Metazoa; phylum Chordata; class Aves; order Passeriformes; family Cinclosomatidae; genus Ifrita; species Ifrita kowaldi. The sequence continues at coordinate 157,389 of VZRS01015178.1, forward strand.
GCTTCCACTACCATCATTCTCCAGTACTTCCAACTAAAGGAACAACTGAAAGAAATTTTCCAGCGGACAAAGTTCCGTGCCCAGCCAGAACCTGCCTGGAGAGGTAACAGGGTGGGTGAAAGTGGGTCTGGGAAGGGTCTGGGAAGTTTGCAGGCAGCAAACTTAAAACACACCTGATGAAGCCGTCGTCGTTTCGCTGTCAGACAGAACTGGAAGACAGAGAGTAGCAAAGTTAGTTAACTACCATGATTCCTTCCTAGACATCAGCTTAATCAAAACTAATACCTGGAAAACTCTTTCAAGAGCCCTCCATTGTAACTTCTGATGTGGAAAAAGATTTCATTTTTACTGACAGTGAGTCTAGTGCCAGCTACGCAGTCAACAACGCAAAAAATTTGCCTAAGCTTTCCCATAAAGCAGTACCACTAGTGTTCAAAATTACACTGTAAGGACATTTTGACTTAAAAGGTCAGGTAAATTTCTTTAGCTGTTTAATTACCATTTATCTAGACAAGAGGCAAAGGAGTTTGTGACTGCCCTTCATAAGGAACAGTGGTCTTTAAGAAACAGCATCCCAAGACCACTGGTTCTTTAATGTCCATGACAAGGGGTCAAAAAGAGATTGGTTTGTTATTCTCTCTGATAAAGTAACCCACCTGTGCCACAGCAAACTAGTACATTTTATAATTTACCCAGTAACAAACTGGAAAGGAATTCAGAGAACTGACTGCCAGGTGCAAGTTCATATCAGCAATTACAGAGGACTTTTACTTCTGCTCACATGCCATAGTACGAGCCAGAAGCATAGACAAAACATGCGTGTTAAAGAGAATGAATCTTTTGGGTGTGGGGCTTAGGCGCAGTCAGAGAAGGCAGGATTCCAGGTGTGCAAGGGACTATGAGGAGAAGGAAGGAGGGTCCACAACATGTGGCTGAAAACTGAGAATAAACTCAGCAGGAGGAAGAAGCACAGGTGGTGTGACAGCTGCACCTGGAAAAAAGAGATGTGCTGAAAGATCTTAATTTGAGCTTCCAGTCTCTTTCCTCCTGCCAGTGTTCTGCTGATGGCTCACCAGTCCTGAGCAGTAGCCATCTCACATCTGGTTCATAGAAATACTGATTGTAGTGTTGTTATTATCTGATTTGTCAGAGTAACTGGAGGCTTTCCCTGCAAATATGCTGGGTGTGCTAGAGCTGATAGGATGCTGCAAAGCAAAGATGGGTCCCAATGGCACATCCTTTGCGAAGAGTTTTGCTTGATCCCTCAATAGTAAGCCCAAGTTTGCTGTAAAGGCTTCACTTTTAGTCTTTTAACCTTTAGATGTAGGTCAATCACCACCAGTTTGGTCTGGACACTAAGTCCTATCTACCGTCCTACAGTCAGGCCTCATACACTGAAGACAGTTGCTTTCACCTCCCATCCCAACCACGAAGATCACACATCTTGTAGATACAATCTTGTGCTTCCATTTTTCTCTTCCAGTGTTGTATCATGGCTGTCTGACCCACAACAAACACTGCAGCCAGCTGATGAGCAGAGTCGTGGCAGGGGACAAACTGTGGAGCTGATGTTCTAGAGGACAAGACACCACTCTCAGATGAGTTCCCCTACGCTCAGAGCACACTCCCTGGAAACAGCCATGCATAGCTGCCTCTCTTTGAACCACAGCATTGACCACACGTGTTCTCCCTCTCCCTGCCCTGCCTGGTCTTCACCACCTCAGAGGGATGTGTTTGAGAGGCTTCTCCAGCAGAGAGAGGGAAACCATCCCCAAGGCCAGTGGTGCCAGATTTGAAATCAGAGTGGGATTGGAAAGAGAGGGGAGGCTCCTTCATGAGCCTCTCTTTCCCTCCACTGCCCATTGTTGCAATTGCCTACACTCCCATCAGCTCTGTGTCCTTCTCCTGAGGCCATCTCCACTCTAAGGAGACACACTGTGTACTCTAAGTGCTCATCTTCCAAGTCCTCCATCTACCCTTCCCTTCGCAGATATTTTGCTGCCCCCCTGTGACACAGCCGCAGGCACGGCGGGGAAGACAGTACTGAAAGAACAGAATTTCCACTTCCCCACCCCAGTAATGCTCAGGGTTTGCTTGACTACTTTCAGGGGGTTTCTTGGCACCTCTGTCTCTTGAGCACTGAAGCACATCTGCTACCTGTCAGCAGACGCACACACACACAACTCGTGTCCCAGTTTGAACCTGTCCCACTTCTCACCCTCATCATTTAGTCTCTTTGTTCCTGCCACCTTCTCTGGAAGCCAAGGATGTGTGAGCTTTGAATTTCATGGCTTCCTGCCGTGAAAACATCTTCAGGGAGCCCTGGTACACCAGATGAGATTGGCATTTCCTTGGAGAACAGACCATTAAGTCACCCTAAATTCATCTCCCTTTGTGGAGCACAGAAAGGACACCCAGACAGCCATAAATGCTGAAAGAATGCTGCTACGTGTCAAAAGTGGGAAGAGGAGTTTCTGGGCATAATGGGTAATTTCTGGGTCTGTGTAGGCAGGAGTAGTGAAAAGGGAAAAAGAAACATGAAGATGCCAAGAGATGGGAGCTTACCAGAGCTGCTGTCGGAGGTAACTTCACCTGGAAAAGAGAATGTCCTTGAAAAAGCTTGTCTTTATTTCATGGTCCCTTACACAGCTAGCCAGAGCCAGCTTGAATACCTCTGCTGCCATCATAGGCTCATGAGACAGTGGCATCCAACCCAGCAAATACATAATCAAACACGGTACCCCCACCCTGCCCAGATCCACTCCCTTCTCCGGTGACTGGCCTGGGACCGGATTTCTTAGTGCACATGTTCTATCAATCCTCAGTGAATTCTGGATATTCTGCATATTCTGACTTCTCAGATATGGCCACTGTTGGCATCTTGATGGGAAAGAAAGACTTCTGAAACGAAGGTGTTTAGAGCTCTTGCAGCACTAGGACAGACAGCTGAGGCACTCATTGCAGAGAAGGAGGGAGGCAACTCCAAGACCTAGCTTGACCGCAGAATTCACCGGTGAATGACTTTCTTTGAAAAGCAACTGATGGCAAAGCTGAGGTAGTGATGGAGAGGTAAAGCATGAAGGAAAGGATGCGTGGAGGACATGTTTTGGGCTGGCTTCTGAATAGTTTTCTGGGAAACCCCAGATATTACACATCACAGTATCATAGCTGGGAGATGTCTGAAAGCTTAGCCAGGGGCTTCAGGTTTGAAGAAAAGGCAAGCCTTTGTGGTCCTTTTGGGTGCTGAAGCATGATGCAAATGTACACTCATTTTATCTCACCATGTTGGAGAAATGGATTAAGGTCCAGAGGGATAAAGCAAACAAAACTGAAACAAAAACAAAGCCAGTAAGAAGACCAGTCAATATCCTTTCCCAGTGGACTCACTGCTAAAGCACCATGCCACTTCTGCACCATTTTCCCTAGGATTTGTCTGAGCAGTGGTAGCCTTCCCCAAGCATCTCACGGTTGAAGACTTACCAGCTTTTGTGGGTATCCCACAACCCTTGACTGTGAACATAGCTCCATATCCTTCAGCTAAGTGTTCAGGACCCCTACACTAGAGAATTGTTTGTAAAGAGCACGTAACACTTAGCAGGTCGTCCTGGAGAGCTTGTTTAATCTTCACTGAGAGGTAAGCTCACAATGTCAGAGGCAAGGGAACAAAGAACAGTATTTTCTAATAAACAGGCTGTAACTCCACAGGACAGCTGGGTCACATGAGTGAAATGCAGCACATAAACATGCCTGTAAGGCTTACCAATTACACTTTCTGGTTCTTGCCCATTGACCATCCATGGAAACCAGTCTGCAAGAGAAGAAGAGAGGGGCGTGAAGAAAGACAGATTTTTATGGGCTGCAGGCTTTGTGAAATTTTAATGTTTATCTATCCAGGAGACACCACTGCCCTCTGCTGAAGGGAGAAATGTTCTCCACTCCGCCTCAGCCTCCACTGCTGGCTGCATTTGCTGTTTAAAGAGTTGTGGATACAGCGGATCCTGATCCTATCCCTGCTGCTTCCATGGCTACGCACAGGGACAAGTTAGTAAATACCTCCAGATCTGCTACCAGACTTTGCCCTTCTGAAACCTCTTTTGATGCATTTTGAAAAAAAAAAATCCATGTGGCCTTCCTGCTCTGGAGGCTGAGCAAAATCCCTATCTCTATTTTATAAAAGAGGAAACTGAGTAATGGAAATTACTCACTTGGGGTCACAGATTGAGTCATTGGTACAGTAAAAAGCAGACTGCAGGTTTTGTAGCTCCTTAGGCAAATCATCCGGCCTGGGTATGGAGCACAGAGCAGATAATCTTTCCCCTCTCAGCCCCTGGGTGAACTGGAGAAGGGGAATGATGAAGACTTGGCTGTGCATACTACGTGGAAGAGAAGAAATTGAAGCTGGGCTAGACTGTTTGTTTGTTCAAATATAGAGGGTGACAGAGCTGCTTCCTTACAGCAGCCAGGAATAGGAAAATATTTCCTGCTAGCCACAGACGAGGGAAATGTCTGCATAACTGGGGTGGGATGAAGGAAGGAGTTGGCAGGAAAAAGCCAGTGATCTGGGGCACTGCAGGGATGTGTGCAGCCCAAAAATCAGAACATCCCGCTACGTCTTGTGAGCTCTGCCTGTAGCTTTCTGCTCTTAATGGGAGCACTGTGTGGGTAAAAACTATCAGGTCTGGAGTTTTTGTCATAGTTCTTCCACATTCCAAGGGCAGTTACTTGCAGGCCACAGAGGGTCTCTTGGGACCCTACATAATCCTGCTCTACAGCATTACAGAAGTTGCTGGACCCTGATATTCTGTTCCCCACGCAGCTGCCAGCAAGGGCTCAGCTGCTGGCGATTTACCCAGGGAGAGCCAGACATGTATAATAACTTAAGTACACAGTTTAATACAGCCCAAAACTTTCCCTGTTCTGGCTAGTCTCTTAATTGTAACAAGTAGAGAAGAAAATGGTGTTGAGCACTTTCTCATTTGTTCCTGATGCAAAAGGAAGGATGCAAATTCTGAAACCACTGCAGAAGCCAGCAGTGCTGAATTTGAAGAAACATGTAGAAAAGACAGGGAGGCTCCTCCCTCTTTTCTAACACTGAAAAGTTCAGCTATTATGAATTTTGTTTTCCCCTAGGGGTTGAATAGAAAACCAGTCCAATTCTAAAACAAAAGGACATAAGTGAAGTGAAATCTCTGCATACCAGGCAAGGACACAAAATGGGTAATTTTCTTATCACACCTTCAACCACTTCAATTTATATTTACTATGGTACCCAATAAATAAGCCTTATAAACAATTGGACTTTCTTATCCAAGTTGCAGTAAATTCATCCTTGAGGTCTAGAACTGCAACCCTAACTCACCAAATCTGTAGCTTACCCAAAATCAAAAGAAACAATGAGAAACCAGCTGGTGATTCCTGTTATTTCCCAAGTTAAACAAACAAACAAACCCAAAGAGAAGCGCTAAAACAAAATACACAAAAGTAAGAAATATTCCTTTCAGGCTTCCTTTTTACATAATAAAAACCACAGGCTTTTTTCCCCCCTCTTTCAAATCACAGTCCACCTATAAGCTCATCTCTTAGATGCCTCACCTCCCTGCTTCTCAGTCATAAACACAACATTGTCTATTGTGAATCTTTACAGGAAAAAGTGCTATTTGGAGCAGAATCAGGCTTCAGCATGAGGGCAGGACTAAGGAGGGTATTGGAATAACCTGATCTGAAGGTAGTGATAGGTAGTCATCTCTCTCCTACATACAGTCTTTCTTGGACGAAGCTTTGTCCATTCCCAAGATTAATCTTCTTTCACTACCTGTCCTGAGTCTCCTGACTATAATGTCTCATGCCGCCTTCTTGTTTCATTTTTTTTTGTTGTGCTTTTTTTTTTGAAGAACAAATTTGATCTGAATTTTTGCCAGAGTATCTCCACGCGAACAAAGTCATGGAGAGACAAAACAGAATAACAACAGCCACCATCACCAAAAGCAGAGAATGGTCTGAACCACAGAGGTGAAGTTTCTCAAAACAGCTGTACAAATACTACAAAACCTCCCAGCGCTCGAGTGGCTTGGAATGAGGTCATTCCAGCAGGAACTGCTAGTGACAGCAAATATGTCACAACTATGACAGAATAAATTTTGCAGAGCACTGGGAAATGCCCTGCACATCATGCATACACAGGTGGTACAGCAGTAAGCACAAAGCACACCTAACCCTCTCTCTCAACTTGAACTGGATGTTTTGCTTACTGTAACACATCTGCAGCAGAAGCTGTAGACCTGTCTCTTGTGACTCCCAGTACTTACTGGAGAGTGTCACAGATGGCAAACCATTTCCAGTTGCTAATTTTTTCCTTACAATCCTATATCCACCTTGCCTCTCCTGTTCAGTCCTTCCCCCTTCACTACCCCTCTACATATCTCTAGGTCATTGCACATTATTCTGTGTAGGAAACTCCATGGGGCCCAGATGGGGAAGAAATCCTCCCCCTGGGCATAAGGACTCACCAGCTGGGGACAAGAATAGTGTTAAGAGACAAAACAGTATGCAGGTTCCAGAGGTCTTCATCCCTGTGGAGTGGAGGAGAGAACAGAGGAAAGCTAAGGCAGGAACTGGTATACCCTCCCCTATACCTCAGAAACTTTGCTTGTTGTTCCCATTTTCCTCTAAAGACCATTTGGTCTTCCCAGCCTCTCTCCTGTTTCCCTCCTCATGTGGCCAGTTTTCCAGGTATTTCTGAAACATTCTGGACTGAACTTGTAACATCACCTGCTCTGTTCCTCTTTCCATTTTCCTTCCCCAGTCCCCATCTCTTTTCCCATCCAGGTGGCTAAGCCCTGCTCCACACACACCCTCAGCATGCAAAGAAAAGTTTCCCCCACGTTACCTCCCTCCATTCTCTTCTACTTTTCAGTTATTTCGAGGAGCACTGAGAGAAAAGACAGGGTCCCCATCACTTACTGCAGCCCTCAGCTTCCACTCCCTTCAGCAGCAGACGCTCTGTTTTTCCCCTTCGGCGCCCCCCCACTTTGGCTATTGGGTAAATCACATGCAGCCACACCCAGAACACGTTCTCCTCTTGGTTGTCTTCAAAATACAATTTCTGGGAAAAGGAAAAAAAAAACAAAAAAGAAAAACCCCCAAGAAGCCAGCGAGATTGAGGGATATGGTATCATCATGCATGTGGAATGAGGGGGGGAGCGAGGAGCAGCCCACACCCTCATTCCAGACTTTATTGTCCTCCGAAGGGGCTCCTCCCATTCCCCCAGGATGGCCCAGCACCAGGGATGGATTCTTGGGTCTGCTTTGCACACTGGTGTCCCGTTTCGTCCTGCCCTTCTCTGCAGCCCGGCTTTTCCTCAGGCCGCTACCTCTAGCCACGTTTCCCGACTCGGCTGCTGCCTCTCCCCAGCCCGGTCCTTCGGTCCTCTTCCCTGTTTCCCTGCCTGCCTGTGGTGGCACAGGGACATGCGGAGCCCGCATCCCGCTCTCCCGCAGGAGCCGCCCGGATGCTGCCCGCGGCTCTCCGCCCGGCGGGACCGAGCAGGGCCGGCGGCGGGGCCGGGGTCGGGGCCGGCGGCCAGACGGGCTGGCAGGAGGACATCGGCGGGCAGCGACAGCTGTGACATCGCCCCGCTGCCCCGCTGGCGCTTCCCGGCGGGATGGAGGGACGGGGCTTCCCGCTGGACCAGGCTCGGGGCGGGCAGGGAGCACGGGGAACGGGAACAGGTACCGGCCACGGGGCCCGTCCTGCAGCGCCGCTGCCGTTCTGGCCTGAGAAAGGCAGG